>BTHS01000012.1:1252500-1312500 GCA_036184385.1 Tokudaia muenninki | reverse complement strand
AAAACAACAGTTAGACTTCCTTACAGATGTGGTCCTATAAAATCCAGAGGTTTAGACTTACTTCTCATGAGATAAGGGGGGTTATGTATGACTATAGGGGAAACCTGTTGTTTCTATGCTAAGTGATCAGAAGTAATTAGAGAAAATCTTGTTGTGGTTGGGGAAAACCTCAAAAAGGGAAAGAGACAAAAATGTAAATCAGATAATTGGTACTAGTCTCTGCTCTCTTGTTCCTGTGACTAACAACTGTGCTATCAGCCCTGGCGGGGCCTTTAATTCTCATTCTGATTGGATTAATGGTGGGTCCTGAAGTCTTTAACTATATATTCAATTATGTATCAGTGGAGTAAAATTAATGGTCCTTATGACCAACTATACCTCTTTAGAACAGGATGAATCCATGATTTGGCTCATTCACTAAGAGCTGTGGGGAATATAACAGGCTCCCAGACCTTAGCACAACTGTCACCGTGATGGAAATACCATTCAGGCTGCAAAACTCAGTCCATAGACAGCACCACTGGCAAAACCAAAATCAATGTCCTAATCCGACAAAGTCTGCAGGGTTCGGGAAAGTCCCTAAAATGTACTTGCCTTGCTTTTTGGCTTTTGTAGTTCTGAGTCTGGCTAACTGTTCTTGTTAACTGAAGGATGTCAGACAAGGATAGGGATTTTGTGATTAAAAGATCATCCTGAGAAAGGCTTGTGGCCACTCTAGGATGCAGAATGCTCAGTGAAGTCCCTGACCAACTTATAAAGACTTTCTGTATACTTAAATCTATGTATGGTGGTTTGAATATGCTCAGCCCATGGGAAGTGGCACTATTAGGAGGTGTGGCAATAGGTGTAGCCTTGTTTGAGGAAGTGTGTCACTGTTTTAGGGGGGCTTTGAGGGTTCCTAGTGTATGAGCTCTGCCCAGCGTGGAAGAGAGGCTCTTCTTGGCTGACTACTGAAGACAGTCTCCTCTTGGCTGCCTTGGGATCAAGAAAGAACTCTCAGCTCCTTCTCCAGCACCATGTCTGCCTGGATGAGGCCATGCTTCCTGCTGTGATGATAATGAACTGAACCTCTGAACCTGTAAGCCAGCCCCAATTAAAGGTTGTCTTTATAACAGTTGTTTGGGTCATGGTGTCTCTTCACAGCAGTAAAACACTAACCAAGACACCACTAAGATGTCTTCTCTGGTGGGTAACCCACAACACCTATCTATAGAACCCATGCTTTTTTTTTTTTTAAAGAATTATTTATTTAATATGTGTGACTATACTGTGGCTGTCTTTAAACACACCTGAAGAGGGCATCAGATCCCATTACAGATCGTTGTGAGCCACATGTGGTTGCTGGGAATTGAACTCAGGACCTCTGGAAGAGCAGTCAGTGCTCTTAACCGCTGAGCCATCTCCAAACTGAACCCATCTTCATGGAAGAAGTGACTTGTACTTTGAAAAGAGTTTTGATGTAATTATGCTTCCCTGTATACACAGGATTGTGTTACATCAGAAAACTTATTTTTCCAAATTGTACTGTGCTTAAACATGCTTAAATACACTGCCCAGGGCCAGACTCTAGAGGTTTGACCCAACACAAGCTACTGAGTAGTGCTGAACAGGGTTTCCTTCTTGCCTCACGTAGATCATCACTTTGCCAGCCGCCGTGTTTGTAGAGACCTTCATACTGCCCAACTCGAGGGGCTCCACCCTCAGAGAAGCAAAAATCAGTTTTTGTTTGTTTATTTTTCTGGAACTATGTAGAGCAGGCTAGCCTTGAACTCAGAGACAAGTGGCTACGGGTCACCTGGCTGAACAAAATACTCAGTGCCATCGTTCTGCTATTCTGTACCAATAACTGTAAAATCCAGTCCTTGGTCTCTGACCAAGTGAGCAACTGAACCATTCCATCTCATGAAAGGATTCCTGAGGAAACTTGCATGCTGAAACTATCTTAGGTAAAACTGGCCTCTGGTCACTTGAATCAGCCATAAATTTCAGCACAATGTGACCCTAACCCATGTTAGTCACCTGATCCTTTAATTGCTGTTTGTCTGCTTCTGTAAACAGAACCTGATTGCTGCAGATGTCCAGAGCTACCTCTCCGTATATGTCACAGTTGTGGGGGCTTGTCCTTAAAAGTCAAAAATACTGGAGGTTGAGGGCGACTCCTGCTAAATCTACTTGGAACAATAATGGAACAATAACACCAACAGTTAAAGGGAACAAAAACTCTGACTTATTCAGGTCTCTCAGGTATTTTCTTTAGGTACTCCACAACATTTGGACGTCCTACCAACATCCCCGAGAGGATCCCTGAACCCTGAGGTGGGGTTCCTCCTAGGCAAGGGTAAGGGCTATTGGTCCTAGGGGAGGCCACCAAGGTGATGTTCCTTAACTCCAGTGATTGACTACCCCTCACCAATTTGTCCCCTAAAACTGAGTCTACCTGAGTATCTGTATTTGGGATCTCTGGAGCTAAGACAATCCTAGGTTTTGGGTTTAAGAATTTAGTCTGTGCATGCCTTTAATCCCAGCACTCAGAAAGCAGAGACAGGCAGATCTCTGAGTTTGAGGCCAGTCTGGTCTGCAGAACAAGTTCCAGGATAGTCAGGGCTACACAGAGAGAAATCAAATTAAATGTAGGTTTCAGGTTTCTGATTGACAGTCTGGGGCACCAATCAGGGGACTTTCTCCAAATCGTACTGTACTTAAATATGTTTAAGATAATCTGCCCAGGGCCAGACTCTGGAAGTTGAAACAGCACCAACTTTCTAGTCCTGTTGAAGAGGATTTCCTTCCTGCCTCACAGGAATGGTTACTCTGCCTGCTCTGGTGTTTGCAGAGACCCACCACTTGGAGAGTGGTATATAGGCACACACACTTTTATGAAAGTGTGGTTTTACATGTGTGCTGGGACCTGAGCCAAGTCCTCATGCTGAAAGGTCTTTTAAAGAGTCACATTTGAGCTACTGTGCCTTGCGATACTCCGTGAGCTCCTTCATAGGTGAGTTAAAATGATTCCAGCTAACCCATAGCAGGCAGGGCCTCTCTCAGGACATAGGTTTGTCAAAAGCTGACTGTTGTGGATAGGCCTAGTTCTGTTCTTGTGAACCAATTCCCTAATGAATAAAGGAGCCAATCACTGGGCAAGTAGGCGGGAGTTCCAGGTTGGATGAAGGAAGAGAGGAAGCAGGAGAGAGGTTCTTTTGGAACAGGGAAATCATTTGGGTCAGATGTAGCTGCTAGAGTTTCCCCAGTATCATGGTGGTCCAGCAAGGATTCGCCACCACAGAAATCAGATTTTAATAAGGCTTACACGATTAGGTTTTAGTTGTTGCACCCAGAGATAGAGTTGCCATTGTTTCTGTACTAAGTTTGTTTTGCATTTTTCCTTCACACAGTGGCTCGTTTGGGATCAAGAGAAAAAGGTACGGCAGCAAAGTGTGGTTTGCCAGATGTGCACCACAGAGGCTGTTGGGGATTTGAAGCACGGGTTGACGTGGTAGTGACCCACCAGTGGGAACCTAGTGAGCTGGGTGGAGAGACTGTGGAGTTCAGAGTCAGAGTCTCCGTGAGATAAAAACAGGTCGGCCATTGTCCGTTGGGGCAAAGGCACAAGCGTGGGAATGTGTCGGTTCTGTTTTAATACTTCCCACAACAGTTGACAACCCCTACAATGTCAAGTCTATGCCCTCTAAGTCTGGTACTTGGAGGGTGGAGGCAGGAGGGTTGAGTTCAAAGCTAGCCTCAGTTATATATAGTTGACTTTAAGGACAACCTGAGCTAAACGTGGCAAGAAAATAATAATAATTCATACAGTTAAAGACAGGTGATTTTTTTGTTTGTTTGTTTGTTTGTTTGCTGTGTTTTGGAGACAGAGTTTCCTCTGTGTAGCCCTGACTGTCCTGGAACTTAACTCTGTAGATCAGGCTGGCCTCAAACTCAGAGATCTGCCTGCCTCTGCCTCCTGAGTGCTAGGATTAAAGGCATGGCCCATCATTCCCAGATAATGATTTCATGGTTCTTATAAAGATGCTTAAAAAATAAAATAAAATACACATTGGAAAAGAGACATTGTGATGGTTTGTATATCCTAGGCCCAGGGAGTGGCACTATTAGAAGGTGTGGCCTTGTTGGAGTAGATGTGTCACTGTGGGTGTGGACTTATGACCTGAGCTGCCTGGAGGCCAGTATTCTGCCAGCAGCCTTCAGATGAAGACAGAGCTCTCAGCCCCTCCTGCCCCATGCCTGCCTGGACACTGCCATGCTCCCACCTTGATGATAATGGACCGGACCTCTGAACCTGTAAGCCAGCCACAATTAAATGTCCTTATAAGACTTGCCTTGGTCATGGTGTCTGTTCACAGCAGTAAAACCTTAACCAGGACAGGCATCTCCTTCAACAAATGGTGCTGGGGAAACTGGGTGTACACATGGAGAAGAATGAAACGCAGTCCCTTTATCTCACCACATACAAAATTCAAGTCCAAATACATCCCAAACCTTTATTTAAGCACAGGATCTGGGGCTGTTAGAAGAGACTGGAGGGAAAGCACTTCAAGATCAGTGTCTAGTGGTACACAGTCCCAGTGCCCAGGAAGCAGTGCCAGGAGGGTCTGTGTGAGCTCCAGGACAGCCAGAGCTACACGGAGACCCTGTTAAAGAAATAAATAGGAAAACATCAACCCAATCAATAACAATTGGGCTCACAAAAGTCTGTCTTAGGGTTTCTATTGCTGTGAAGAGACACCACCAACAGGGCATTCTTATAAAGAAAAGCATTTAATTGGGGTCTAGTTTATAGCTTCTGAGGTTTATGCCAGCATCGGCAGGAAGCATGGTGGTACTCAGGCAGATATGGTGCTGGAGAAGGAGCCAAGAGCTATGTCCAGATTGGCCGGCAGCAGGAAGAGAGTGACACTGTATCTGGCTTGAGTTTCAAAACCTCAAAGCCCAGCCCCCATGGCATACTTTCTCCAGCAAGACTTCCTAATAGTGTCACTCACTATGAGCCCATGGGGGCCATTTTTATTCAAACTATCACAATATCCAATCTCATAAGCTATCAGGGAAATGCAAGTTAAAATTATATTGAGGGGGGGCTGGAGAGCTGGCTCAGCAGTTAAGAGCACTCCCAGAGTTCTTGAGTTCAATTACCAGCAACCACTTGGTGGCTCACAACCATCTGTAATGGGATCTCATGCTTTCTTCTGTTGTGTCTGAAGACAGTGACAGTCTACTCACGTAACAGAAATAAATAATCTTAAACCCCCCCCGCCCAAAAAAAAAAAAACCTATATTGAGGAGTTTGAGGACAGCCTGGTCTACATAATGAGTTCCAAGACAGCCAGAGATAAACAGAGAAACCTGTCTCAAAAAAGCAAAAGGCAAAAAACTGATTAGTAATTTAAAAAAGTAAAAAGCTATTGAGGTGCTCACTGGTCAAGGCATGTGTTGTCTTGACAGAGGACCTGAACGGGGTTCTTGGCACCTGTGTGGCTCTGCTCACAAGCGCATGTAAGCCTGGCTCCAGATTTCATGCCGCCTTCTGGCCTCTGCAAGCACCTCACCCACATGAGTTCACAGACAGACAGACACAGTGAGATTCCACCTCGTTCCAGTCAGAATGGCAGTCATTGAGAAAACAAGAAACACCCTTGCTGAAAAAGGGAACTGTTCCGTGCCATGACTGCTGGTGCGAGTGTACATTCATCCCTACGCTATGCATATACTTTTGCTAAAAACCAGAATACATAATAATAATAATAATACATAAAATAAATACAGAAGTCATTTCTCTGCCGGTGAAATGAGCCAATTCAAGCCAGATTAGATTTTATCAAATGCAGGTTTATTGCAAAGCTGCTCTTGGGCGAGTTCACTGGCCCCAAGGCCTGAGGCCAGGGAAGTCACCATGGGGAGGAGAGGAAGGGATAAAGGGAGGATGAGAGAGTGAGAATGAGAACAAACTGTCTGGGAAAGTTCAGTGTTGGGGCTGGGGTGATGCCCGGTAGGGACTGAGCCACAGGACCTGGCTATGGCACTCCTAGGACTTTACGAAATCTGCCACAGAGACCATTACGTGCACAATAGCTCAGATATAGAACCAATCCAGCTGGCCGCCCACAGAGGTATGGGTAAAGAAAGTGTACAAACACAGTGGGATTTTTCAGCTGAGAAAACATCGTTTACAGGAATCTGGATACAATTGGAGAGAATGGTATCAGAGAAGTCAAGTCAGCCTCAGAAAGACAACTACAATTTGACAAATACAATTTTTTTTTCATTTGTGGTTCACACATTTTTATGTAGCTCAATAAAATATTTGTAATGAAGACATAAGTCAGAATAGTGTCTGGGAAGAAGACGACGACACAGTGAATTGAGAGAAGAGACGGAAGGGAGCAGGGGTTGGGCTGTGTTTAAACTTGAAGACAAATAAATTAAAATAAATTAGTTTATCATCATTCTTGGCTACATAGTAAGTTTGAGGTTAGCTTGGGCTCTATGAAATAGTCTCAAAATTATATATATATATATATATATATATAACTATATAGCTTTTAATAAATATATATTTTACTTCATCAAAAAGAAGACCTAGGAAAGTGCAGTGGCACACACATCTTTAACTCCAGCATTGGGGAGGTAGAGGCAGAGAGATCTCTGAGTTTGAGCCTAGCCTTGGCTACATACTGAGACCTTGTCCAGAGAGGAGAGAGGAGATAGCCCCAACTGAGTCAACTTGTCGAGTCTCAGGGAAGTCTTTCAAGTCTAGCACATATGTGAGGTAGAGGATTTACCTTACCCAAAGAAAGACTTCTGTGTCTGTGTCTCAAAGCTTGTCTGTGTATAGACAGGGCTTCGCTCTATAGCCCAAGCTAGACTCAACCTTGTCTTATGTTCCACCAGCTTGCCGGGATGACAAGCATGAGCCAATACACTGGGCTCCATGAGTCCTTTTGACAACGTGGAATTCGGCAGCATCCTGGGAGACTCCCAAACTTGCTACACTTATCACACTGAGCGGCCAGTTTCTCTGGAGGCTTCTTCATTTATGGGAGTAGGGTTCCAGTTGTTATGTCTTCAAGTTCCTTAGTACGGTTAGCTCATACTGTTTGTCTCCATGTTCTGGGCAGAGGCCGTTCACAGTTGAATAGTGGATGTTCTGCATGGGGGACAACAGACATCATCACACTTCAGTCAGGGCCTCTTTCAAGTAAACGGTCTTCCTAGTGAAGTGAGATGCTCAAGGAGCCAGCTGACTCGGCCCCTAAGCAGTGGCCATAGGCAGGGATTAGGAGATAGGCATACCTCAGAATCTTGGTACTCTGGTGTCACCCGAGGCTAGCCTAGGCTACATAGTGAGATGCCCCTCCAAAAACTGAGAGAGAGAACTGGATGCAATGGCACACACCTGTAATCCCGTCACTGGGGAGATAGAGGCAGGTGGGCAAAGAGTTCTAGGCAATGAGTTCAAAGGATAGCCTGATCTCAAAATCAGATGCATGCTCTCGAAATTCCCTCTAAAGACACACTCAGAATAATGTTCTAGCCTTCTCCCACTAGGTCCCATCTCCAAAAGTTTCCACTCACTCCTAGTGGTGCACAAGCTAGGGACCTGGATAATCCTGGCTCATGATGCCACACTGCAGCTATCTGCCCTGCCCCCTTGAGAAAGTTCCAGAAATAGGCCTGTGGTCCACTCAGATCCCTTTGTCCTCCTCCCTTGTGCCTCTGTACTCACCTTCTTTTCTATGGGCCTGGACTGCAGAGGACAACCTGGAGAAACAAGAGAACTCGTCAGGAGGAAAGAGACCCTGTAATCATGGGAAAAGGGTGCCTGAGACCCTGGAATTATGGGAAGAGGATGCCTGACACCCTGGAATCATGGGAAGAGGATGCCCGAGACCCTGGAATCATGGGAAAAGGATGCCTGAGACCCTGGAATTATAGGAAAAGGATGCCTGAGACTCTGGAATTATAGGAAGAGGATGTTTGAGATCTTGAAATCATGGGAAGAGGATGCCTGAGACTCTGGATTTATAGGAAGAGGATGTCTGAGGATGTCTGTTCTTCACCATTGCCTGGCATGTTTTGTTTTTTTGAGGCAAGGTTCCATGCAACCCAGGCTGACCTATGCATATGAGGATACCCTTGACCCTGACAGTTCCTGCCAAACCCTCTGTGCTCTCAGCCCATTGGAAGAGACACACGTCCCCACACTGTGACCACTAGGACTGAGCAAGGCTGGTCTAGGAGAGAATGAAGGTAGCTCTTGACCTGTTCTGTGAGAGGTCAGAGAGGATTCTGTAGAGGAAGAGGCAGAACCCAGGTGACTGGGGTTGGGGGGGGGGAGGAGCAGGTTTATTTCATGTTTGAAGAAAAAAGTCAGTCACGAAGGATGGCCATCTATGACCAGCCGGTCACTCTGTACCTGTGTGGCTGCAGCAGGCATGTTGGTCAGTTAAAGCACACATCCCTTTCTCCACACAGCATAGGTCCCTGTGCAGACTACAGTGGCATTCAGAGCTGGTGCTCTGAGTGTGGTCTATAGAAAGTGAAGGGCTGGGGGCGTGGCTCAGTGGTAGAGCCCCTGCCTAGAGTCCCCCAGTGAGGGGCTGGGGGCGTGGCTCAGTGGTAGAGCCCCTGCCTAGAATCCCCCAGTGAAGGGCTGGGAGCGTGGCTCAGTGGTAGAGCCCCTGCATAGAATCCCCCAGTGAGGGGCTGGGGGCGTGGCTCTGTGGTAGAGCCCCTGCCTAGAATCCCCCAGTGAGGGGCTGGGGGCGTGGCTCAGTGGTAGAGCCCCTGCCTAGAGTCCCCCAGTGAGGGGCTGGAGGGCGTGGCTCAGTGATAGAGCCCCTGCCTAGAATCCCCCAGTGAAGGGCTGGGGGCGTGGCTCAGTGGTAGAGCCCCTGCCTAGAGTCCCCAGTGAGGGGCTGGGGGCGTGGCTCAGTGGTAGAGCCCCTGCCTAGAATCCCCCAGTGAGAGGCTGGGGGCATGGCTCAGTGATAGAGCCCCTACCTAGAATCCCCCAGTGAAGGGCTGGGGGCGTGGCTCAGTGGTAGAGCCCCTGCCTAGAGTCCCCAGTGAGGGACTGGGGGCGTGGCTCAGTGGTAGAGCCCCTGCCTAGAATCCCCCAGTGAGGGGCTGGGGGCGTGGCTCCATGCCCCTGCCTAACATAGACAAAGTCCAACATTCCATCTCCAGTACTCCAAGACCAAATCCAAAACACTAAGACTCTCTGACTGTACTGTGGACGCATGCCTGTGGATGCTTGGGCCCAAGGCTGCAGAGTGGGGACTCCTTTGCAGTGGCTCTGACAAGAGGGTAGAGAAATGTACTAAGGACAAAGAGACTTACCATGCTTGCATATGTAGACTACTATTAGGACGAATACAACTAGGACAGCGATGATGATGGTGATGATGATGATGCTTAAGCTTGGATTTTGATGCACCATCTCAGATGTCTCTGGAAAATGAGTGAGCAGGAGAGGAAAGTTACCCAACTTTCATGTTACCCCTGCATCTTTGAAACAACACCCCAAATTCCCTGTGGGAAATCCCATCTCCCTAAGTCTACAGTGTCCAGATGTTGATCACATTTTATGGTTATTACAGTGAGACTGTTTGTTTTAGCTTTCTGTTTTAAGAAAGGGTATCATGTAGCCCAGGCTGACCACAAACTTGTTATGTAGCCAAAGATAACTCAGAACGCAATTCTCTTCCCTGTCTGTCTCCCAAGCATTGTGATTACAGGCATGTACCACAACACCCAGTAGATAATGTGCTAGGATTTGAACCATGCCTGTTAAGCAAGCACTCTACCAGATAAACCACATCCTTGGCCCTCGCCATTCGGGCTTTTGAACCTTCTGCATCAGCCCTCCGAGGTGTGGAGAGGTGTGCACCCCTAGACCTGGCTTCAGAGATAAAAGATGCACAGAAAATTCCTGGACTAGCACCAAGAGCTGACCATAACCGAAGATGCATTTTCAGCAACTTATTTTTCCAAGTAAGAATTACAATTATTCATGTGCGTGTGTTTGTAGGTGTGTGCACACATGCCTGCCATGGTGGGTAAGTGGAGGTTGGAAGACAACTTGTAGAAGTTGGGTCTCTCCTGCTGAAGGTGCCAGGGATTGAACTCACATCATCGGGCTCGGCAGCAGGCCCCTTTACCCACCGAGCCATCTCTGCCGCCTGCTCTCCCCTTTCAGTCTTTCTTTGCTTAGTATGTCCAATGCCCTTGGAAAGAGATTTCTGAGTCCCTCTGTAGAGACAATCTCTTATAAGCATCCCCGGTCAATAAACCAGCTTATGGCCAGTGAGCTGAGGGAGGAAATAGGAGGTGGGACTTCCGGCGGGGAGAGAGCCAAGTGGGGGAGGATTGGGCCCCAGACATAGAGAAAGATGGTCATATGCAACTAAGGATCAAGTAAACAGCCACGTGGCAGAATTTAGAGTAGACTAATGGGATTATTAAATTATAAACCAGTTGGGGAACATGCCTAGCTATATAGCCTAGGTATTTGTAAATATATTTGAGTCTCAGAGTCGTTATTTCCAGGAGTGTGGGGCTGAGAGGAAAGACATATGCTTACAGAAATCTCCTTATTACATTCCTTGGTCAGAGGTTTCCCACACCTGCCCCAGCCTGGGCTAGTGAAGTATGCGACCTATGACTTGCTGTCATTCTTGGCTACCCCACACAGATCCCACTGCTAAGGGCCACCCTCCCGTTCCCTCCCCTCCCTGTCTAAGGACCACTCACCTTTAACAAGTATGTGCACCTGGCCCTGCCCAGACCCTAGGGCATTGGTGGCTTTGCACACAAAGATCGTGTCATTGAGACTGTTCAAGGTGGAAATTAGAAGCCGATT
This sequence comes from Tokudaia muenninki, assembly GCA_036184385.1. NCBI lineage: Eukaryota > Metazoa > Chordata > Mammalia > Rodentia > Muridae > Tokudaia > Tokudaia muenninki. Next base: position 1,301,624 of record BTHS01000012.1, on the reverse strand, counting down.
GCCCTGGGGCTCAGCGGAGGGGGGAAAGAAACCCGTAGTCCTGGGGAAGACAGGATAGTGAGCGGGCGGCCTCTGGGATGGGGCACAAATGGTGTGGCAGGAACACTGGCCTCACTGGCCACATTACTGGTTTGGCTTTGGCTTCAAGTCCTCGCCTCCGGCTGTCCCCCATACGGCCACCAGAGGGCACAGGGACACAGATCTGTTTCCAGAGCTCTCAGGGACGGGTCTCATTCTGATAGAGCAAGCCCCAGGCTCCCCAGACCTCTCGCTCTGTGCATCGCCACCTCACTTAGGCCTTGGCAGAAGCAGGGGCTGATGGTGGGAGAAAAGCATTTGCAAATGCCATTCTCTACCTACAAGGCCCTTCCTTCGGAGTTGAGAGTTCTGCCTGGCCTCCTCCAGGCTTCCGCTCGCAGGCACAGCCTTGGCGATAGGATCCAGTCCAGTTATTTCTACTGCAGAGCAACATTCCTTCCTGTTCCCCCAACCCCTGTTTTATCTATGCCAGACACTTATCTTTCCCAGACATTCTCTACAACTTTATCTTGCTCAGTGGGGCAGAAAGCTCAGAAACACAGAGACTTTGGACAAACTTATGCACCAAAGTTTGTTGGAGGATGGGCGCGAGCCCTAAGAAATCATCCAGGCAGGGAGGGGAGCAGGCGTGAGCATGTGGAACTCTGAGTCCTGAAATGATTCAGAGGTGCTCTACCACCGAGCCAGGCTCCCAGCCCTTAGATGCCGAGTGTTGATGTCATTTCCTTCCATGTGGCCACTCACCATCATGGCATGCATGGTTGAATTGCTCAAATATAAAATGATCACCTCATCCCACAATACAGACAGGGTTGTTCTATTTTTAGACAGAGTCTTACCATGTAGCTCTGGCTAGAATCTGCTCTATAGACCAGGCTGGCCTTGAACTCATGGAGACCGGCTTGCCTCTGCTTCCCGAGTGCTGGCATTAAGACACGCGCCACCACACCTGGCCCTAAGGACTGGTTAAATAACTGATGATATATAGATTGTAGAAGCTAACAACATGAAAATATGGACAGGGTCTCGTGGTGGCCCCAGGAATCCTAGCAAGCAGGAGGCTGAGGCATCAGGGTCCTCAATTCATGGACCGTGCCTGTGGTACCAGAACCTGGGAACCTGAGGCAGGATTACAGCAAGTTCTAGGCAAGCCACATCTACAGAGTGAGTTCCAGGACAGCCAGGGCTACACAGAGAAACCCTGTCTCAACAAAACAAAACAAACAAGCCAAAAATGGGGTAAGATGAATCAACAGGTGGAAAGTGCATGCCACCAAGCCTGAGGATCTGAGTTCAATCCCCAGGTCATGCATGGTGGAAGGAGAAAAAATGGATTCCTGCCTTCTGACCTCCACATGTGCATGGTGGCATTGGCTGCCTGCTCCCCACTAAATAAATAAATAAATGTAATAATTTTTTAAAATGCCCAAGAAGGGGCAGTGAAATATCAGTCAGAAACTCCACGGCCTGGATTTTTGTTTTCTTTTGAGCATTCATTTAGAAAATTCCTATGACTGCATATTTGGAAATTTCCCTACCAAGACGTTGGAGGAATTGGGGTTGTGAAACTATGAGTTTGATATATTTATAAGGTGGGAGAGAAGATGTGCAAACTGCCCCCAGGACAAGATTACAGCTGTCAGGGACCAGAAAAATAGGGAGGGGTGGTGCATGTGTGTGTCTATGTGTGTGAGCATGTGCATGCATGTCCATGTGTGCATGCGTGTGTGCATGCGTGTGTGTCTATGTGTGAGTGCGAGTGTGTATGTGTGTGCACACATGCGTGCTTACATGCTTGTGACCAACCTAAGGCTTTCAGGAGGTGGGTGGCTATGCTTGAGTACATGCATTAATGGTATGGTGAAAGTTCTAGTTCAAACATAGTATTTTTCATCCAAAATATTTTTCATCATCCAAAAAATATTTCATCCAATATTTTTGAAATATTCATCCAAATTATTTTTGGATAAATAATTTGGCTCATCCAAAGTATTTTTGAAATAAAAAAGTCTGATAAAAATTATGTTAAATTATTTATACATTGGGCAGGTGCCAGAGAACTTGCCTAGAAGGACTGGGGGTGTGGCTCAGTGGTAGACCCCATGCCTAGAGTCCCCCAGTGAAGGGATGGAGGTGTGGCTCAGTGATAAGAGCCCCTGCCTAGAATCCCCCAGTGAGGGGCTGGGGGCGTGGCTCAGTGATAGAGCCCCCGCCTAGAGTCCCCCAGTGAAGGGATGGAGGTGTGGCTCAGTGATAAGAGCCCCTGCCTAGAATCCCCCAGTGAGGGGCTGGGGGCGTGGTTCAGTGGTAGAGCCCCTGCCTAGAGTCCCCCAGTGAGGGGCTGGGAGCGTGGCTCAGTGGTAGAGCCCCTGCCTAGAGTCCCCCAGTGAAGGGATGGAGGTGTGGCTCAGTGGTAGAGCCCCTGCCTAGAATCCCCCAGTGAGGGGCTGGGGGCGTGGCTCAGTGGTAGAGCCCCTGCCTAGAATTCCTCAGTGAGGGGCTGGGGGCGTGGCTCAGTGGTAGAGCCCCTGCCTAGAATCCCCCACTGAGGGGCAGGGGGCGTGGCTCATTGGAAAAGCACCTGCCTACCAAGCTTTCCTACTGTTTATGGGGCCCTGGATTCAAGTCCTCACTAAAATAGAAAACCACCCCATGTTTCTTTTTCCCTTCTCTCTTTGGAATGAGGTCGCTATCTATGGGTAATAGGGATCAGCCTCGGGTTCTCGTGTTTGTACAGCAAACACTTTCCCAACTGAACCATCTCCCTCTTCCTTCCATACAACCTCAACCTCCAAAGGCATTTGGAGCTTCTGACAGTTCTGAGGTAACTTTCTTATCTCTGCACTGGTGGTGCATGACTGGTGGCTTCAGGAACAGAGGAGGCAGACAGACAGGAATCAAATGGATCTGGATGAAGGCAGACATCTTTGATTTGCATCTGTCCTGGGTGACTCACCTAAGGACTAAACCATGGTCCCAGCTCCTTGTGATCTACACAGAGAAGGGGATTCCCAAGGGGTGTGGGGAAAAAAAAATCCCTGGTCAGCTGGTGTGGCCATGGCCCAAATCCAACCACCCTGAAAATCCAAGTCACAGTCACAAGATTACAATTTTACTAGGACTATGATTCTACTGATTTTGATTTGGGGGGAAGGAGGGGCAGTGTAGCCCTAGATGTCCTGGAACTCGCCCTGTAGACCAGGTTAGCCTCCGCCTCAGAGTTCTGTCTGCCACTGCTTACCACATGTTGGGATTTAAGGTGTGTGCCACCATGACCAGTTCTAGTTTAAATGCTCCTGTGTCTGCCCTTCTCAGCTCCCCTCCCACAGCCGCTGTTTCAGGCCCCGTCACTCACGTGCTCCATTCGTAGTGTGTGGGCTCTGGTTTGCTGTGAGCTTCACAGGTCAGGGCCACGTTAGTGAGGCTAACATGCCAGTTGTCATCATAGCCAGAGATGGACACTTCAGGTGGATCTGGAGAGGATGGACGTGAGGCTGAGACCTGGGCAGCGCCTGAGGGGCCTCTCCTGAGCAGGAGGCAGCTTGGCAGCTTTGGGGACCAGCCCATGATGGTCAGGGGGACTCAATGGGACTTCTCAGGTTCTTCCTTTAACTGAAGTTCCCTGCAACAGGCCTTGGCTTGTCTTGGGTATCATGTGAGCAAAGGCCTTTCTGGACACTCCGGTCACACAGGAGCACATTCATGGCTCTGACAAGAGAGCCCAGTGTAGGGAGTGATGGGAAGGAAGGTAAGCAGAATGTCTCAAGAGCTTGTATAAGAGCCAGGCATTGACCATAGTACTTGGGAGGCAGAGGGAGGAGGACCATCAGTTTGAGGGCAGCCTGGGCTACATTGAGGGATCTTATCTCAATTCAGTCCCTGAAAAGCAAGATTGTGTTGACACTGTCGATGACAGTGTGTGGGAGAGCAGAGTAGATGGCACCGATTAGGGGGAAAGTTCACTGCTAGGGGTGCAAGCACTAAAGATATCAGGAGGCAATATTAAGGTTAAGGTAGTAAGACTGTGTGTGTGTGTGTGTGTGTGTGTGTGTGTGTGTGTGTGTGTGTGCGCTGGATGGCCAGTATAGACTCCATAGGAGCTTAATCCCTACAGTCCAGTATGGTAACCTCCAGCCACAGAGACTCACAGCTTCAGAGACAGCTGGTCTGAGACACACACACTTGGAGATTTATTCTGACAAGATGAAAACAAAAGTTCTCACCAAAACTGAGAAAACAATCATGTGTCAAAATGATAAATCTTGGACTGGCAAGGTGGCCCAGTGGGTGCCTGCCACTGTCACCAGGCCCGATGAACTCAGTCCAGCCTTGACTCTCACATGGTGGGGGCTCTGGTTCCCACACATGCACAACACATCTCCCCTGGACACATAACTAATAAATACTTAGATGTAATAAAATTTTTAAAAATTAATCTTTTTGATATTTAGGGTTCGGTAAAATCCGTTATGAACGTTAGTTGCATTTGTAGCCCAGGCCAGCATCAAACCCGGATGCTCTGACTTTAGCCTCCTGCGTGTTGGGATTCCAGGTGTGCACTGCCACACCAGACTTACAGGGTCTCATGTAGCCCAGGCTGGACTTGAACATGTTTCCATGAAGCCCTGAGAGCAGTGATCCTCAACCTTCCTAACGCTATGACCTTTTATATAGTTCTTCATGCTGGGGTCACCCCCCCCAAGCATAAAACCATTTTTGTTGCTACCTCATAACTGTAATGTACATATCTGTTTCCCGCTGACATTAGGTGACTCCTGTGAAAGTTATTTACTCCCAAGGGGGTCAAGACCCACAGGTTGAGAACCACTGCCCTAGGATGACCCTGAACTTCCTGTCTCCTCTTCTGGAATGCTGGGTTATAGGTGTGTGCTACCAGGCCAGGCTTATGTGATGCTGGGGTCTGAACCCGTGGATCTGTGCAAGCTGGACGAGCAAACATTGTTTGCTGTGTCCTACCCTTCTGTTGGGTGGTGCTGGGTAGACTCTCTGACTCTCAAATCTGCAGGTGTCGCATTCAATTAGGCATCTAGGGGAGGTGACCTGGCCCCACGGAACACAGCTGAATATGTGCTGATGGCGGGGAGACAGGCAGCCCAGAGATGAGCCAGTGTAGACAGCGACGGGTGGTTTGGACTATGGAGGGCCCAGGATTCAGTGTCAAACCGTGGGGCAGGGTCCACATAACCCGCCAAGGTTGGGATGGTGGGATGTAGATCGGCATAGACAATAAGAGATAGGGGTGCCATATTCGGGAAACAGTGGGTGCCTTAGAGAATCAGGGTAGAAAAAGTAAGCGGGGGTCGTCTATGTAGCGCAGACAGTGACAGCACCCCACAGCCGGTCTAAGCAGTGAGTGAATATGGAGTTAGCTGTGCCCTCCCCACCTGGGGGGAGGGTCATACGCATGCGCAGACACACTCACAGGGTAGGGAAAGGGTCAACGGCAGCAGGTCCGGCTCCTGAGAGCTTTCATGTTCCACCTTGCAGGTGATGTTCTTGCCGTCTGCCTGGTTAGAAGGCACCATGGAGTAGTAGCTGGTAACTGTGGTGGTGCCCGGCTGGGACCCTGGTTCCTCCATTTCACGGTGACTTCCATTCACGTTCGAAGACCAAATGATTCGTCCAGGAGGGTGACCATCAGCAGAGATGCATTTAGCTACGTCCTGCAGCATCAAGGTAGGAGAGGGCTCCAGGGCCTCTGCGGTGTTGATAGGTCGGGCTGCAAGAACCATTAAGGACACATTCCACGGGCCGTTCAACAGCAGAAAAGATCTCACTATGTAGCCCAGCCTGGCCTCGAGCTCATGAGCCTCTAGCTTCAGACTCCTTGGTGGTGGTATACAGGCATGGGCCACTATGCTGGTGTTAGAGGGACAGTTTAAGGGTATGAGATGGCCAAATTGAAATCCTAGTATTGGGCCGGCAAGATGTCACAGTGGATATAGGTGTTTGCTGCCAATCCTGATAGCCTGAGTTCAACCCTCTGGACTCCCATGGTAGAAGGTCAATTCCTCTACCTTTGTCCTTTGACTGCCTCATGTACAGGCACACAAATAAATAAAATATAATTAAAAACAGTAAAGAAAATCTCAACTCTATTCCTGAAGAGCCGGATAGACAGATGCAGGTTAAGTCTATATGTCAGGGGGAGAGAATACGAATCAGTGTCATTGGTGTTTGGATTTTTATGACCACCCGATTTCTTCATCATGCACTCTGCATTTGCTAAATGACAGTTACTACATCAATCTGCAGCTACCAGAAATGAGGGAAAAGGTTGGGGCTGTTAACAATCCCATGCAGTATTTAAACACACTGACTTGGCAGAGGCTATACCCTCCCCTTGTTTCCTTGCTTTTATTGTGGGCAAGGTTTAAAGGGGGAAATTTGTGCTGCTGTTTGTGCAACTGCTGTGTCTGTTGAGCCACTGTTGATGCCAGTCAGCTGCAGAGGCAGCTTAGCTACTGAGGTGTCAATGTTCTGAGGACATTCTAGACAACAGCTTAGGTCTGTTTTCAGGCTCGTTTGCTTTTGCTTTTTGTTGAATGATTCCAATCATAAATAAAGCTTTTAATAATTTTGTGAAAAAAAAAAGAATACACAGATCAAGTGGCCAGAATGGGTCTTAGGAGGGAACTGTCAAGTCCCAGCACCAGTATGGCAGCTCACAACTGTCTATAACTCTAATTCCAGGGGATCCAACATCCTCTACTGGACTTCATGAATATGTAACATATATTATCATATTTATGTATATATTTCTGTTATATATATCACTGTGTGTGTGTGTGTGTGTGTGTGTGTGTGTGTGTGTGTGTGTGTGCGTGTGCATAATGCTCTTTGGTACATATCTCTGTATGTATTTTTTGATTAAAGAAGGAAAGAGGAATAGACTCTGGTCTCTCTCTCTCCCTCCCTCTCTATCTCTCTCACTGTCCTCGCCCTGCCTCCACGTGTTCCCAGCCGGCCTCTTCCGTCCTCTCTCTCCCTCTCTCTCTTATTGTTCTTCTCTGTCCTCTTCTTTCTCTGCCTCTACTCCTATCCCCAGACCCCCTTCCCATGCCCCTAAATAGACTCATTTTATATTTAAAAAAAACCAAAAAGAATAGTCAGGTATAATGATGTACCCACTTAATCCCAGCACTCAGAAGGCAAAGGCAGGAGAATCACTGTGAGTTTGAGGCCAGCCTGGTTTACATAGCGAGTTCCAGGTCAGCTAGGGTTAGAGAGGACTGCTTATCAAAAAGGTCAGCGAGGGAACTGGGATGCAATGTCTGTAAGCTCAAGAGGACAAGGTCATCTTCAGTTACACAGCAAGTGAGAAGTTAGCCTGGGCTACATGAGATCCTGCCTGGATCTTCTGACTCCCCCACATCCGGTCTGGACAAATGGAGGATATGCCATGTCCCAAGGGCACCTTGCCTTCTTGCTTTGGCTGACTCCCTGGTCCTCTGGCCCAGGGTCCCTTTTCCTCACCCCAATACTCACCGAGCACCTTCAGCCAGACATTGGCGCTCCTACTTCCTGTGGGGAATGTGGCGATCTGACACTCATAGATGCCTTCATCTTCTACACCTAAGTTCGAGATGGCCAGAGATGCATTCCTCAGATCTCGGTTCTGCTTAGCAACCAAGAATTTCACCCTTTGTGCTTCTGCGATATTGGGCCCCTTCTTGGGGTGGAAGACAGCCACGGGAGGGTGGGATCCGTCTGGATTCCTCTTCATCCAGGTTATTTGAGTGATTGTCACATTCTCTTTAGAAGCCAGGCTACAGTACAAGACGGTAGACCCTCCCAAGAGTCCTGTCGAATTGAAGGGCACCTGCACAGCTATATCCCCACCTGGGAAACCAGAGATGTCAATTAATCCATTTAAATTAATTTATTTTAAAGATGTACTTATTTTTAGCTTATGTGTGTTAGTGTTTGCTAGCATGTATATACATATACGAATAATCTTAAAATCCATTTTTCCTTCCGGCCCCTTCCCATCAATAATGACTCTAAGACTAATTACTTATTATTGAATGCCTAGGCCACAAGCTTTGGCTCATTCCCCGAGTAGCTCGTAACTTCTTTAGCCCATCAGACTGTTCTATGTCTACCATGTGGTTAGCTGCCTCTCCTTCCGTGCGGCCTGCTTCTTCCTTAGCATCTCCTCAGTGTCTCCCTGTTGGCTCACATCTGTCTTCCCCCCTCCATCTCTCTTTTACCTCTTACTATTTCACAGAATCCTCTCTTCCTGCCAGTGCCCCACTCCCTATTTCCTGCCCCAGCTCATTGGCCATTGGCTTTTTTATTGACAGGTGATGTTTATAAGAGATTTTTCTTGGGGCTGAAGAGATGGCTTAGAGGTTTAGAGGTCTGCTTTTCCAGGGGTCCTGAGTTCAATTCCCAGCAACCACATGGTGGCTCACAACCATCGGTAATGATATCTGGTGCCCTCTTCTGGCCTGCAGGCATACATGCAGGCAGAAAACTGTATACATAATAAATAAATAAATCTAAAAAAAAAAAGAGAAATTTTTCTCTACATATGTGTGCACCCCATGTGTGCAGTGCCCATAAAGGCCAAAAGGGAGGCATGACATTCCCCTGAATTTGAGACACAGAGGGCTGTGAATCACCTTGTGGGAGCTGAGAACTGAACCCAGGTCCTCTCTCTACAAGAGCAGCCAGTGCATTCTCCAACCCCTTATCTTACAATAATAATAATAATGATAATAAATTATTGTTTTAAATATTTATACATTATAATATAATTAAGCATCTTATATTTAAATATTATTAATGTGATTAAATATGTTTATACTACAAAATCTATTATAATGTACAATAACAATTTTGCCTTATAATAATTACATAGCATTTATAATAATGTATTATTATTATTATTGACAGGGTCTCAGTACATCTCCCAGGCTGGTCTGGAACTCAGAGATCTGCTTGCCTCTGCCTCCTAAATTCTGGGATTAAAGACATGCACCATCACACTGGGCTGCAAGCACCACTTATAAATGCAGAAATGGAAGCATAGAAGAGTTTGCTAGGGGATCACACAGGCATAAGACGGTAAGGTGGGGTTTGAATCTGGGCCATTTATAGCCACTCCGCTAGGCCCTATGTGAGACTGTCTTTAGCCCAACACATAGTAGGCCCTCAACATTAGGGAATACAGTGTCAGGCATTTCTGATTACTTCAGAAGTCTGATGATGACTTCAGAGTTAAGGTCTGGTAACCCAGGTCTCGCCATGGTGACCCTAGGGTACCCCTGTCTGGGGTTACACCTGCCTCCACATCCCCATATTGGGATTAAGGGCATGAGCCACCACCTCCCTGTTTTGTTCTGTTTTGGTTTTGATTTTGGTTTTTGGTTTGTAGCCATGAAGTCTGTCCCCTCACTCTGAGTTCACTCTGAGAGCTCAGCCTGACTTGCTGCTGGTCCATCACTGAAACAATGGTTCTTAGCACAGAGTTCCTAATTAGGTTGTGTGAGGACCAAGGGTCTATCCTCAGCACCCTGTGTGGTCAGGGGTAGACTCCTGCGCTAGAATCCTCCAGTGAGGGACTGGCTTCAGTTTCCAACTCAGCAAAAGGAAAATGAATGAACAAATAAATCAACTCTGAGTCAGTCAAGAGCTTGCTCTCAGGGTGTGACCGCCAGGGCTAAAGTTCCCAGCATGAGTCACCCAGATCTTTTTCTCAGTATGCGAATGGGTCATTTATTTTACAATTTAAAAAAAAAAAACTTTTTGCGCGGGCGTGTGTGTGCCCCGCGCGAAGCGAAACGAAGCTAAGCGAATCGAGGTAAATCAGGGTCTCATTTCCGAGCCCAGGCTACTTTGGAACTCATGGTAACCCTCCTACCTCATCCTCCCCCGTACTAGGGTGGCCAGTATGAGCCACCATGTCCGACTTTTCTGGAATCTCTGTTCCGGAATCCAGACCTAGGACTTTGGGCCGGGAAGAAGGGATCGGGTGGCCCGGAGGGCCGGGGAGCAGGGGCGCGGAGCTACTTACCCGCTTCCCGGAGCGCAGAGCAGGACAGCAGCAGCAGCAGCAGCAGCCACGACATCGGCCACACCGGCCACACCGGGGAGCGGGAGGCACGGGTCAGTTGGGCCATGTGGTTCCGGTCCGATCCAGCTCTTTTTAAGACCAGCGAAGCGCCTTATCTCTCCGAAGAGCTGGAGCGAACTGCTGGAATCTCAGCTGTGCGGTGCCGCCCAGGGACTGCCCATTTAGGGCCGTCCTCTGCGCAGGCGCACACAAACTTGTCTGCATTGCTGGTTGACAAGAGGGTGCGACCCTGACAATTAGTGTTAAGTAAACAAGTCATCCCAGCACTCCAGCAGAGTCGGGTGGGAAGGGTGGGGGCAATAGGATCAGAGGTTCAAAGCGGGTTCGAGGCCAGCCTGGGCCATATGAGATCATCCCGGATTTTTTTCTTTTCTAATTAAAAATAATAGGGGGCGGGGAGGGGAGATGCTAGGCTTGAAATGTCTTTAATCACAGCACTCTGGAAGGCAGGCAGATCTGTGAGTTCTGTGTCAGCCTGGTCCACGTAGACAAGTCCAGCCTAGACTGGATTACACAGTAAAACTCTGTTTCAAAAAGAAATAGGGTCTCCTGAAGCACAGACTGGCCTAAGACTGACTTGCCTGGGTCAGTGGACCTCAACCATCCCAATGCACAATTCTTTTTTTTTTTTTTTTGTTTTTTGTTGGTTTTTTTTGAGACAGGGTTTCTCTGTGTAGCCCTGGCTGTCCTGGAACTCACTTTGTAGACCAGGCTGGCCTCGAACTCAAAAATCAGCCTGCCTCTGCCTCCCAAGTTCTGGGATTAAAGGCGTGTGCCACCACTGTCCAACCAAATGCATGATTTTTTAATACTTCACGCTATGGTGATTCCTAACTATAAAATCATTTCATTGCTATTTATAACTGTAATTTCGCTACTGTTACGAATCATAATGTAAATATCTGATATGCTTCCCCAAAAGGTTGAAACTCACATGTTGAGAACAACTGTTCTAGGCTATCTTTGAACTCCAGATCTTCCTCCCAACACCTCGGAATGCAGGAATGACAGGCCTGTGCTCTTCCCTCAACCCCCCATTCCTGCTCTTGGTTGATTTCTGAATGGGAATCTGAGGGGCAGGTCTTCTGGAAATCTCTGGATTTTCCTGAGTCCCGTGGCATTTCCATACTGAGAGCCTGTGGTCACTCTGTTCGTCCTCTCACCATGTCATGACTGGGGTTCCCCTTCTCCCAGATCTCCCCATTGCTGTGGCATAAATGGGCAGGTCACTAGACCACCTCCCCCACACACCCGAAAAAGGAAAAAGTTCCGTTCCCTTCTCCCTCCCCCTTTCTGCCCGGTAAATAAAGTGTCTCTAGTCCTTTCCCACACAAAGGCTGTTCTGACACTGAGTCTCTGATCCTGTGTCTTTCTTTCTGTGCATGGGTTCCAGTGGCTGCGCGCGCGCACACACACACACACACACACACACACAAACACACACAGCTTGTCAGCTTCCTGAAGTGAAAGAAAATGGTGGAAAAGTCAGATTTCTGGGGAAGCTGACTCCAACATTTACATTGTTTTTATTAACTTTTTTTTGTTATTCTTCAATGTCTGTTTCCAATTTTGATAGATTCTAAACTGCTTTTCTATGTATGTATGTATGTATGTATGTATATATGTATGTATGTAGTATATGTATGCCTGGGTGTGTATGAGTTCCTGTAATTATGTAGTATGTGTTTGTAGTGTGTGTGAGTGCACATATGTATGTAGTGTGCATGTGTGTATGTAGTGTGCATATGTAGTGTGTGAGTACACATTGTATGTAGTGTGTATATGACTGTATATGAGCATACATATATATGTAGTATATGTGCCTGAATGGACGTGTTTGTGTAGTGTGTGTATGTATGTCGTATGTGTGAGTGTATGTACGTGTAGTGTATATGAAGTGTATGTGAGGGTGTATGAGTGTGCGTATGTATGTAGTGTGTGCCTGATGTGTATGTGTATATGTGTGAATTAAGTTCAAGTGTATGAATGTGTGTATGTGTGTAGTGTGTGAGTGTGCACACAGTACCTATGCATGCCTTGACACATGTGTGAAGGTCAGAGGACAATCCTCGGGAGTCTGTTCTTCCCGCCACAATGTGGGCTCTGATCCTCTGTCTCAAGTTAGGAAGCTTGCGAGCAAAATGTCTGAGGCTCCGTGAAGCCCAGCTTCCCTGGTTCCTAGTGTTTCTTTCTAAATGAGGAATCCCAACATTTCCTTCTTTAGATATCCTTTCACTGCAGTGAATGGCCGCTCTTGAGTTGCTACCTAGTTGTTGGTGGGCTTGGCCGACCAAGATGGCGGTGTTAGGGGTGGAAGGAGAGTGCGGGTTGGCAGGTACAGAGCAGTTAGCACACAAATCAATGAGTTAGACCGACTGACTGGCAATAGCAACTGTTTACTGCAGAGGGGAGCAAAACCAGGGTGGTTTAGATTTCCCCATTCCCCTCGAATACTTCTAAATCAAATTAATGTCACCACAAAACATGAAACCGTCTGAGGTGCCAAATGCTGCTTTCCCCCTCTCATTTCTCTTCCTGAGTCTCTAGTTCCTTTTTCTCCTGAGCCATGCCGGCCCTTCTCTCTAAGCTAGTGAGAGAGTGCGGGCTTTGGTTAGGTTTCTGCCTCTGGTGGCAGCCATTCTCCGGACTCCTCTCCTGTGTGAGAGGGGTTAGGAGTGTTATAATGCGGTGAGGGGCACCTGGAGGGCCCATGCCAAGGTGCCCATGGGTAATTACACTAATCAACAGATCTGGTATAAAGGGGGCTCATTGGGGGAAGGGAAGAGAGTGAGGACCTGGGCATGTAGACAGAAAGACAGACAGCAGCAGAAGCCGGGGCACAGAGGACCGAAACGCGGTGGGGGGGGGGGTGTAGGATGGGGGGAGGGGGAGACAGCTTGGAAGACTGGGGGAGGGGAGGGGAAAGGAAGGGAGGAACAGGTAGAAGGAGGGCTTCCTTGGCGGCAGTCCTTTTATACACAGCCCATACCTGGCGCACCTGACCGCCCCAGACGATAATGTAAGCAGTTGCTAGGTGCCCAAGGGCAGGGCAGGAGAATCGCCTGCAGGCTAACAAGCAGAGTGAGAGCTCAACACTTCTGTGTTTTCTGGCCGAGTTAATCAGGTCCATCCAGCCCAATGGTCAGGCTTATGTCTAGACTTTCCTATTGCAAGCCCCTTAGTTCTCTCCCTGAAACCTTCAGCCTGCTGGGGTGGACGAAAGTTCTTCTTCAAAAGTGAATAAATATAGCATAAGATGCATTTTATTTATTGTATATATGTTTCATATGAGTGCGCATATGGCCGTGCCTCGGCTGAACAGCTGGAGATCAGGGACTAATAAATGTGAAGGGAGAGGTAAAGAAATGGAAATAGCCAGAAGTAGCCACTCTGTGGATGAGAAGGAAAAGTTAACTTTAATCCACCCAGGCTGTCTCTTGGGGTAAGCAAGAAGAAGGGAAAGAGGGAAATTCTTCTGGGTTATCAGGGAATGGGTACTGAGGGGACAGGAGCCTGAGAGCGGCAGTGTGTGGATTCTGAGTTCTTCTGAGCAGGACTGAGGGAGCCTGGAGGCCTGCCCTTGATGTGCTGATAAGCACCACAGCAGTGTATCCATGGAAAAGTCAAACGTTCCCTTTTTAAAGATAAAGAGAATGATTCTTCTTGGCAAGTGGGAGCTTGTAGCAGAATTTTAGCAGAACTGTTGTATCAGGCCTGAATCTGGAGTGACGGCACCTAAGATTTAAAACAGCTTTGGTCAGATTTTGTGGTGCCTTTGTGTAACTTAGTCTCCAGACATGTCTGGCAAACTAGGAGGGCTGTATGGCTGAGAATTGCTTAGGGGGGATGTCTTTCAAGACATTCCCTAGATCAGATAAGAAGTTTTTGTATTTAGAAATTGACTTCCTAAAAATCCTTGAGAAGTTGATCCCAACCCCAATCCACCACCCTCCCAATTCCCACCTCAGTCCTCCACCGATTGAGAAAATATAAATTCATCTTGAAGTATCTCTCTTTTTTTCCAGTGATCCCTGGATCATCCTGAACCCAGAAAACAGGAACTGGTTTCCCAAGTCCCCAAAAGAATGCTGGCCTTTAGATGTCTAATTGTCAGAATTGGGGAAAATGAATTTCTTCTGATTGACAGTTAATTTGCCAGAGTTGGTCCTTCCTTTCCATCATGAGGGCCCTGGGAATTGAACTCGGGTCATCGGACTTGGCTGCAAGCACCTTTACACACTGTACCACCTCTCCAGTCAGAAAGGGCCTCAAGCCATCCATCTGTCTTTATGGCTGGATGCCCAGAACAAGAATGGAGGTTTCAATAAACAGAGGAGGTGGAGGAGGAAAAGGCCAAATGGTAGGAAGTATGTAAGTATTTTTGAACAAACTAGGAAGCCAGGGGTTGGAGGTGGCTCATTGGATGAGAGAGTCTCTTACTCTTCCAGAGGATTCCAGTTCCCAGCATTCTCATTGGCCAGCTCAAAACTGCCTATTTATCCAGGTCTTGGGGTTCCAATACCTTTTTCCAGCCTCCATAAGCACCTCTACACAATCTGCAACACTAATGCAGATAAATAAATTAGAAATAAAAAAGAATAGCCAAACAACCAGCTGAGAGGAAAGCAGTTGACCATCCACCAAACCAAAGCGGGTCTGGGCTTCAGAAGTGATTCACTGACACCCACCCAAGAAGGCAACGCCGAGTGTCCGGACACGAGCCATACCTGGTGTCAATCTGGGAGACTCCTTCACTGAACAGGTGTCATGCTTGAAGCCTGCCAATGGATGCCATTGTTACCAATAAAAAACACAACACTGGCCTCATAGAGAATAGAGAGGAGCTGACTGTAAGAGACCTGGCCTGGGGTCATGGACTCTGCTTGTGTGTTCCAACAAAAGGGTTTCAGGCCTTGTGGTGGTGGTGCAAGTCTTTAATTCGAGAACTTGGGAGACAGAGGCAGAGGGATCCCTGTGAGTTCCAGGCCAACCTTGTCCACATAGTGAATTCCAGGGCTGTCAGGGCTATATGGTGGTAGAAACACCAGGTTCATGAGTGATGGATAATCTTGTCTACATGATACACCTTGCTAAAGTGAACTTTATTTAAGGTATTGCCTCATTAGATTGGCCTTTAGCCATGGCTAGGAGGCATTTTCTTCATTGCTAATGGATGTACCCAGTCCTCCAGGCGGGACTATCCCTAGGCAGGAATGTGAACCAGGGAATGGTTCCTGCTTTGAGCTCCTGTCTTGAATCCTACCTTGGTTTCCCTCAATGATGGACTGTAACCTGTAGGCTGAAATAAACCTTTTCTTTCCCAAGTCGTTTTTGATCTTGGTGTTTATCTCAGCAGCAGTAAGCAAACAAAACAGGAAGGTCTCTGAGGCTGTCTGATGACATTCTTGGCTTTGGGGTTGGTGCAAATGGGTGATTTGTAAAGATAGCATATTCCCAGAGGTTTCACGTGATGCTCAAAAGGACCTTAGATCAGACACAGACTTGGGGAGGCAACGACTGCTACAAGGGCCTAAAGATAGCTTGGGAAGATATGGTCCTGGATCTGCACCATCCTAACTCTCTGCAATCATGAAGTCAGTCAGTCCATCAGCTTTGTGGAAATTTCAACATAAGTGTGGCTTTTTAGAGTTGGGAAACTTCAGTCCACAGAGCAATTTCAGAAGGAACAGATTTGGTTTGTGGCATTGATTTGACTTTGATGTGGCCTTTGTCAGGGGTGGCACAGCAGGAAACACATCTCAGGATTGATGCCAGCAGCTTGAGGAAGTCTCTGACTTGACTGCAGAAAAGAATTTTAGGACCCGCCAGCATGGAGCAGAGCCAGTGTTTATGAAAAATGGTGGGAAGGGCTGACAAGATGGCTCAGTGGGTAAAGGCACTTGCAACCAAGACCTGGGTTTGATTCCTCAGTGCCCAGATAAAACCAAGTGAAGTGATAAAGTGTGCTGGCCTGACTGACACTCCCCACAGATGTGGTGGTATCTGCTATGTGGCTTCCTGAGGGCATGTGTGTCTGTTTTTAGAAGAAGCCGCCACACTTCCGACAGGAGCTGCCTGTCGTAGCAAAGCAGGTGAGGGCATGGCTTCTATTTGGTGCTCAGAGTTGGCACAATTCTTAAAAATTTCAGATGGAAGCCTGGCATGGTGGCACACGCCTTTAATCCCAGCACTTGGGAGGCAGAGTTGGGAGGATCTCTGGGTTCGAGGCCAGCCTGGTCTACAGAGTGATTTCCAGGACATGGTGTGACAAGGAGAGAAAAGTGTGGTGTCCAGAGTCCTGCCGGTCATTTTTGAAGGCGGAAGGCAGAGGATCAAGAGTTCAAAGTCATCCTTAGCTGTATAGCAAGTTTGGGCTCAGCTGGGCTACATGAGAGCCTACCTCAGAAACCACAAGCAGTAAATTTTAAAAGGGAGGAGAAAGATTAAAATAAAATAGCAATGGAGCCCACTTAAGACTCAAGCGTGTAAGATCTTTGCTTTAATTTTTCCTTCGCTTTGATTACTTTTTTAAATTTTGCTTATGCAAATGTGGGTGAGTATACGTGTGTGTGTGTGTGTGTGTGTGTGTGTGTGTAGTGACTAAGGAAGCCAAAAGAAGCCGTTTGATCCCTGGGAGCTGAAGTTACCAACGGCTGTGAGCGCAGGGAACTGGACCTACGTCCTCCCGAAGCGCCAGCAGCACGTGCTTCTCGCCCCTGAGTCACCTTTCCACCCAGAGGCCTTTGCTTCCACCTCACGCTCCCAGCTTGAACCTGTAAGATCCCCAACTCACAAACCAGATCTTGAACCTGGATAGCAGTCTACCGGCTGCCTACGCTGAGAACATTTTCTTTGACAATTATGACTCAGGGTTCTTTCTCGTGAATCTTCCTTCCTAACACGGGAACATGTGATCTCACTTAAAAAAAAATCAAAAACAAAAACAACTTCTAAATTTGGACCTCGGAGGTGAGGTCATGTGATCCCAGCTCTGGGTGGGTTTTACTTTTGTGAAGAGTCTTCCAGACAAGGCAACTCTTATAAAAGAAAGCATTTAATTGAGGACTAATGAGGTTGGCTCTTGCTGTCTATTGTAATGCTAACGGAGGGATGGCCCAGGACCTGGAGTCTGCATGTAGACTCAAGTGACCCTGCCCTCAAATTGTTTCTGATTGGCTAATAAAGATGACAGCAGCCAATAGCTGGGCAGAAGATACATAGGTGGAGTTTAGGATTCCGGGGCTTGGATCAGAGAAGAACCCCCAGGGAGTAGGTGAAGGAGAAGGCACCATGGCTTAGGTGAGTTCAAGAAAGCGTGGCCCAGAGGGCTAGCCAACTGGAGTTAAGAGGAGCCCAGATGAAATGTAGTAAGTAATAACTTATAGGAAGTAGATTCTCAAATGGTCAGAACTTGAAAATATCATCCTTAGGGAGGTAACCCAATCACAAAAGAACACACATGGTATGCAGTCACTGATAAGGGGATATTAACCCAGAATCTCGGAGTACCCAAGACACAATTCGCATATCAATAGATTTCCAAGAAGATGGAAGGAGAGACCCAGGTCCTGGAAAGACTGGATGTAGGGGAATGCCAGGACAGAGAAGCGAGAGGGGGTTGAATGGGAAAAGAAGGAGGGAAGGGGGCTTATGGGACTTTCGAGGAGGGAGGAAACGGGAAAGGGGAAATCATTTGGAATGTAAATAAAAAAACTTAGAAAATTAAAAAAAAAGAAGTATATTCTTATAGTAGAGGGTAGATATCTGCCAGCTCCTATTTAAGGCTTAATCTAAATATAAAGGTTGTGTGTGTCTTTTATCCGGTAACTACAAGTCCCAAAGTGGAGTGGAAACCCCGGGTCAGGATTAAAAATTTCTACAACAGGGGACTTGCTTACAGTTACAGAGTATTTTCCATTAATCATCATGGTGGGAGCAGACAGGCAGTAGCTGAGAGCTTTATACCTAATTCAGAGGCAGCAGGCAGAGAGAGAGAGAGAGAGAGAGAGAGAGAGAGAGAGAGAGAGAGAGAGAGAGAGACAGACAGACAGACAGACAGACAGACAGACAGAGTAGTGGCGTGGGCTTTTAACCCACCCTCAGTGACACCTCCCCCAACACCTCCTAATCCTTCCCAAACAGTTCATCAACTGTGATCCTGAAAGGATAAAAAAAATTTTAAGTTGGGCCCTCTTCCTCTGGGGCCTGAGAATCTGAACTTGTGAACTCTGAGGGAGTGCCCACAGGGTGAGAACTTACAGAACAATCCTGAGAACTATAGCTGTGTATGCCAGATAAGGGACATGAGCCCAGTTACTAAGGACCATATCCTGACCATCTGGAGACACCCCGTGAGAAGTGCTTCTGACTAAGAATCTCTACTTCCCCTCCCCATTGTCATCAGTGGACCACATCCTGATCGTCTAGAGACACCCCGTGAGAAGTGCTTCTGACTAGGAGTCTCTACTCCCCCTCCCCATTGTTATCAGCGGACCACGTCCTGACCATTTGGAGACACCCCCGTGAGAAGTACTCCTGACTAGAAGTTTCTACCCCCTCCCGTCCCGAATTCTGTAGTTTTCACCTTTATAAGCTTGTGTGAATTTAGGCTCAGGGCTCTTCTCCTCCCCTCCTGCATGGGGTACGAGTTGAGTCCCAGCTAGCTGGCCCTGAATAGAAATCCTCTTGCTGCTTGCATCAAGATTCGTTTCTCGTGAGTGCTTTTGGGGTGGTGCGCTCTATGGGCAAGAGCAAGGGTCCTCTGGACTGAGGGTCTTTCAATCCAAGCATTCAAATGTGAGCCTTCCTGTGTGTGTGTGTGTGTGTATGTGTGCATGGATGTGTGTGTGTGTGTGTGTGTACATGGGTGTGTGTGTGTGTATGTGCGCATGGGTGTGTGTATGTGCGCATGGGTGTGTGTATGTGCACATGGGTGTGTGTGTATGTGTGCATGGGTGTGTGTGTATGGGTGTGTGTGTATGTGCACATGGGTGTGTGTGTGTGTGCATGGGTGTGTGTATGTGCGCATGGGTGTGTGTATGTGCACATGGGTGTGTGTGTATGTGTGCATGGGTGTGTGTGTGTATGGGTGTGTGTGTATGTATACATGGGTGTGTGTGTGCATGTGTGTGTGCATGGGTGTGTGTGTGCATGGGTGTGTGTGTGTGTATGTGTGCATGGGTGTGTGTGTTTGTGTGCATGGGTGTGTGTGTATGGGTGTGTGTGTATGTGCACATGGGTGTGTGTGTGTGTGCATGGGTGTGTGTATGTGCGCATGGGTGTGTGTATGTGCACATGGGTGTGTGTGTATGTGTGCATGGGTGTGTGTGTATGTACACATGGGTGTGTGTGTGCATGTGTGTGTGTGCATGGGTGTGTGTGTGCATGGGTGTGTGTGTATGTGTGCATGGGTGTGTGTGAATGGGTGGGGTGGGGCAATTCTCATTGCAAGCCCGCCAGTGCTTTGCAGTCAGTTCTAGGCCAGCTGGACCCACATGAGACCCTGACTCAACAACCAAGACCGAGGCTGGAGAGATGACTAAGTGGTTAAAGGTGCTTGCCGCCACGCCTGACAACCTGAGTTCGATCCCTGAGACCCACTTAGTGGAAGGAGACATTGGGGCCGAGGAGATGGCCCAGCACTTAAGAGCCTCCTGTTCACCCATAAAACCGCAGCTGGGTTCCCAGCACCCATGTCAGGCGCTCACAACCACCTGTAACTCCAGCTCCAGGGGATCTGACCTCTGGCCTCTGTAGGTATCTGCTCACATCTGCACAAACACATGATAAAGCATACAAATGTCTTAGGTGTGTAAATGACTGTGCGTGGTGTATGTTCCTCTATGCATACATACTTGTTACATGTGTCCATGCACGTGTGCCTGTGCGTGTGTATGGCATGTATGCGAAGTCTCCTCTTTCTCTTGAGCCTGCTCCTCTTCCTTGGGCATGCACTATCCTTTTCCTGATGCCTCGCTCTTTCTTAATGCTCATGTTTAAACCTGTTAAGCATATTTCCTAACGCTAGCAAGGTGACTCAGGGACAGGAGTTTGGAGTGTGTTCCCAGCACACAGAACACACCTAGATCGCTGGAGCAAGATGGCTGGGGGGTCGAGCTGGGCTGCTGAGTTCAAGTGAGATAACTTGTTTCAAAAATAAGAGGTGGCGTATGCCTTTGATCCCAGCACTCAGGAGGCAGAGGCAGGTGGATATCTGTGAGTTCTAGGCCAGCCTGGTCTACAGAATGAGTTCCAGGACAGCCAGGGCTACCCAGAAAAGCCCTGTTTTGAAAAGCCAAAAGCAACCAACCAAACAAGCAAACTATAAAAAACAAAAAAAAAAAAACAAAAAAAACCCCAAAAAAACCCAAAAGCCAAAGAAGGTGGGGAGAAAGCAGGGAAGACTCTCGGTGTCGGTGAGGAGTCTTCATATATGGCATACACATGCACAGGTACATGTGTGCACACACATGCTAACATGTATACACACAGACACATACAGACACGTTAACGCCTGCTAACAAAACAAATTCAGGCTTTACTACTCAGGTGTAGAACCTAGGGAGTGCAAGGTTAGCCTGGACTATCTGAGATCTTGTCTCAAAAAAACAAGAGAAGAAAGACTTCCCACTTCACTTAGTGGGAGTCTGGGAGAACTTCTCAGGCTGGGATGGGCTGCAGGGTAAATCTCACATCCTGCTCTGCCTGGCACTCACCGTGTCACCTTGCTGGGCATTCTTTGTTAGGATCTGCTTCTGCTGTTAGTAGGGAGCTATAGAGTCGAAAGCCCTGAATTCCATTCCCAGTATCACGTGAATTCGGTATGGAGATCCCAGAACTTGGGAAATAGAAGCAGGGGGTTGGGAGTTCAAGGCCATCCTTTGCCAAGTCTACAAGAGAACCAGTCACAAAATAAAACAATGGAAGGAAGGAAGGAGACAGCCATCACTGCAAGGAAAGACCTTATTCCAGTTCACTAACTCATTTTCTCCAGCGTTGACACTGTCAGGACAATCCCCAATCCCTCAGGTGGAGGATAGGGCAGAGCTTTTTTCCTTTTGTTCTCAGCTATGTAGGAAAGTGCTAGAATTCAGACCCATCCTCCACAAAGGTGCTAGCTCTGACATCCTCAGGTACACAGTCCCTTCCAGTGACAATGCGCTCTCTCTTTTCTTCTTCCTTTTCTTTTGAAAGCCCAGAGAATGGACTGGAGAGATGGCTCAGTGGTTAAGAGCACTGACTGCTCTTCCAGAGGTCCTGAGTTCAATTCCCAGCAACCACATGGTGGCTCACAACCTTCCATAATGGGATCCGATGCCCTCTTCTGGTGTGTCTGAAGACAGCTACACTGTAGTAACTACTACTACTACAGTGTAGTTACATATAATAAAGAAATAAATCTTAAAAAAAAGAAAGCCCAGAGAAAATGAAATATGCAGAGAACTGTAGTTCATTTCCAGTTCGTTTCCTCCCTAACAGATTGAGTGAGGCAGGGTGATATCAGCGTTCTGCCCTTCCCCTCCCTCCTAAAGTCCTGCATGCTGAACACTCCCGGCTGGTGCCAAGAACCCCCGTGCATCTCCGTTCTACCTCTTCCTGAGGCAGGATGGGAGGCAGGGAGATCCAGAAACTCCATTTACAGGAAAAAGCTTATACTAAACCTGCGCAATCCATGGCTCCTGTGGTTACTTTATAGAATGAGGTTCTGGTTCCATCCGAGGCATCTTCAGAGCAGAATAGAGAACACCCTACACTGCTATATAGAGAATACACACACACACACACACACACACACACACACACACACACACACAGAATATATATGTATGTGGTGCTATATAGAGAATTTCAAGCAGAGGCTGAGGACGTGGCTTGGTTGTAGAGTGCTTGCCTAACCTGCAGGATGCCTTCCATTTCCCCTCCCCCATGTCATTGTCCCTTCCCCCCCCACCTCCCCCACCACCCCTCCCTCGCCCCAGAAACTAGAGGTGGTGACTCATGCCTTCAATCCCAGCACTTGGTGGTGAGGGTGGTGGAGACCAGAGGTTCAAGAATTCAAGATCACCCTTTGGCTACACAGCAAGTTCAAGGTGGTTGGGGCTCCCTGAGAACCTGACCCTCTCCCTCTCCCTTCCCCCCCCCATGGGTGGAAGGGAAGGAAGGGTGGCCTGGAGATGCAACTCAAGCCCTTAAGAACACTTCCAGGAGTAAGTCAAGTGGCTCACAACCCCCTGAGATAAACTTCAGGATGATCTGATGCCCTCTTCTGGTCTTCCAAGGCAAGGCACTCAAGGGCCATACAGACACACATTGATACAAATAACAAGTAATTTAAAGTAAAAAAAAAATAAAGACTACAATTTATACAATTTAGAGGAAAATTTAGAGAAAACCTTAAGGAAGAGGTGCTGGGTAAGTGAGAAGAGGAGGCGGGGCATGCAGATAGGGCGGGGCTGGAAGGATGCCACGCCCGTCTCAGTCATGCGTCTATAGTGTGGATCCCATTACCTAGAAGGTGCTCTGAGTCACTATTGGGATGACTCCAGCTTGTGAGAGCAGGCTCTAAATCTGTGCCCTGTGAAGTGAATCACAGTAGGCCGCCCTGTGAAGTGAATCACAGTAGGCCATAGCAGGCTCTGAACTTGCTGGAGTTCCTCTGATCTCCTTAGCTGTAGCAGAATTTTAGAAAAGCCATCGCACCTGGCATTCGCTCACACTGCCGAGGACTAGGGAACAAACAGATTTATAGTCTTCTGGTTTAAATCTCCAGCAGACATCACTAACAATAAAAGTGCCCCCTTTTGGCACTCACAGTGGCAGACATCACTGCCTGATGATGTCAGCTCACCCAGGGAGAATAGCCAATTTCCCAGAATTTTTTTAAAAGATATATTTATTATATTTAAGTACACTGTAGCTGTCTTCAGACACTCCAGAAGAGGGCGTCAGATCTCGTTATGGATGGTTGTGAGCCACCATGTGGGTGCTGGGATTGAACTCAGGACCTTTGGAAGAGCAGTCAGTGCTCTTAACTGCTGAACCATCTCTCCAGCCCCTCCTGGAATTCTTAATATAGTAAGCACTCTTAAATACTCACTACTGATCTGTTAAGGATAGTAGCTGGGGGGTTGGAGAGACAGCTCGGGTTCAGAGCGTGAGCTGGTCTTACAGCGGACCTGAGTTTAGTTCCCAGTACTCCATCTGGTGGCTCACCACTGCAATTCCAGCTGTAATTCCAGCTGCAAGGGATACAACATGTCCTTTGCATTTGCATGAACATGGCACTTGCGCGCACACACACACACACACACACGATTAAAAGTAAAATATTTTTTAAAGATAGTTGAGAAGAAATACATCTCTCTCCCCTAGCATAAAAGTAGATGTGAAAAGTGAGTCTGAGGGGAGACTCTGAGCAGGGGTCTGAGCAGGAAGGGCCTGGTGACTGTGAGGACTTCAGTACGGACGCATCCTCTCACCTTTCCTTAGACCTCATTCTTGAGGAGATGATGACAAACATCTAGTCACCTCACTAAGGGTTGATGACAGACCAGCATGTGGGTACCACCATGGTCTAACTGGGTGGACCAATGAGTTGTAGTGGGGTTACTTATATATGCATGGGTGAATGAATGGTCACTTAGAGAAGCAGAAATGACACAATGACAGCTTCATCACCAAGCCCACCCCAGCATGACTGACAGGTCACAAGGCTGAGAACCCAAGCACAGTACACAGTCTTCGGACAGCTCATGTAGGACAGAGTGTCCTCAGTTTCTGCTGGTCTGAGAGGGAAAGAGTCCTTTGTAGGCATACACTTTTTTTGTAATCTACTTTTTTAAAAAAAAGGATTATTTGTTTGCTTATTTATTTATTGTATATGGGTCAGATCCCATTACAGATGGTTATGAGCCACCATGTGGTTGCTGGGAGGAATTGAACTCAGGACCTCTGGAAGAGCAGCCAGTGCTTTTAACCACTGAGCCGTCTCTCCAGCCCTGTAACCTACCTTTTAATAAGGGTTCATCCTCCCCTCTAGCCCACACCCAGCAGAGGTAGTGGAAGAGAAAAGTTAGTAGGACGTGTTCAGCAATAGGTCTTTGGGGGTGAGCTTGATCTTCTTTGGCAGCAGTTCAGTCACAGAGCAAACACTAAATGTGACTCAGCAGTTGCAGACCAGTGCTCTTGGCAGGCAGACCACACCCACCGTTAGGCTTGCCAACTGGCCTGCTGTTGAAAAATCGCAAACTGCAGCAGAAACCTCACAAGCAGTTCTTGGGTGAGCCTTTCTTAATGGCAGCATAGCGAAGACTAGCAAGGCAGAACAAACCAAATCAATGCTCAGTGCTCCTCTCCCACTGTCTGTGGGGTCATAGCTATACTCCTTCATCGTGTGTCCTTTCACGTGTCTGCTTTAGCATGTGTGCCCCAGCAAAACATCATTTGATGTAACTAACTTTCCAGAGAAACCCCAATTTTCCACTTTAGTCCTTAATGTGTATGTACACCCGGAAGGAGGGGCCTCATGGAGCTGTCTGTTTCAGGGACTTCCTCTGCTCACTTCCTGAGCTTACAGAGATCCCTGAAGGATGGGAGGGTTCTTACTTCCGTTTGCCCTAAGGAGCCTCTCTTCAGACCCCTGCTTCTGTCCTGGGGACTCAGAATCAACTAGACAGGACTGACACCATGGAGCTGTCACTCAAACACTGATTGACACAACAGTGCTTTGATAGTTATCAAGGAAGGGGTCTCTAGGTGTGACAGGCTTTCTCTATCCCTAGGTGGTGCAGATATAGACCATATTGGACCAAATTAAAAGTAGATAGAGTCAGGTTTATTAGGCATTGCTCCTGGAAGTCCCGAGGAGCAAACAGGACTGAGGAAGTCCCCAACCCTGGCTAGAGCGGGGAAGTTTTATAGACTGTAGGCAAAGGGTGATGATGCGTCGGCCTTAAGTTGGGTCTGTGCCCAAGTATGGTCAAGAGCTGAGCGCCTAGGCTGGGATTTGGGTGGCAGGCAGCATCAAGGAAGCAGGTTTCAAGAGCTGCCAAGAATGCAGAACTGGGCTGTTGGAGCCGTTCCTTTGTTTGGAGATTTTCAGTGTAGGCGGCTTTTGGGGAAGGAGGGCAACTGGAATTCCCAGCTTGTGCAGGGCTGAGCAGGGGCTCCAGCCTAACAAGGTAGGTAAAAAGAGGAGGTGCAGGCCAAAGAAGGGGGGACTGTGCTGGGATCTTAAAATGTTTTAAAAAATATTTTATTTATTTTTGGGTTAGGGTCCTCCTCCTCCTCCTCTTCCTCCTCCTCCTAAGACTGAATCTCATGTATCCCAGGCTGACCTCAAACTCACTATGCAGCATGTATACTGGTTATGAGTTAGATACTAGCCTGGGTTACAAAGTGAGACCGTGTCTCAGAAACCCAAACCTGAAGGGACCCACACAACATGCGATCCACGAGAGCACCATGGATTTCTGGAGGCCTGCCGCGACCTCCCCTTTTCTAGGCACAATGGCAATCTAGATTTTTATTTAGAAAATAAGCAAGAACAGCCTGTATACTCAGAAGAAATATTCTGTTCCCTGCTCAGCTTACAAGGCAGGGCAATACGTTTTCTGCATCCCAGGACCTGTGATGGCATCCTGTATCTTGTGCCCATCCCAGCAGGAAACCAGGGACTTCTGTACCATTCTGGCTTTTCTGTGCCCGCCCCAGCTCCCAAATAGAATAAAGACACAGAGGCTTGTGTTTACTAATAAATGCTGAGGCCTTATGCTAGGCTTGCTCCCCAACTAGCTCCAAACTTCTATTAACCCACATTACTATTCTATGTCCACCACACGACTGGTTAGTGCCTCAGTTTCATATGTCCAACTTCCTCTCAGTCTGGGTGGCAAAGCTCTCACGCTTCTCTCTTTCCCAGAGTTCCTCTCTCTGCTGGAAGTCCCATCTTACTATCCTGCCTTTTGCTATAGGCCATAGACTTTTTTATTTTAACCAATAAGAAGGTACCTTTGGCAAGCAAAGAAGGACAGGGACACATCTTTACATAGTGTTCAGAAACATCAATCCAACAGATGTCACATGTCATAAGTAAGTCGGCTGAGTTGGTCAACTCCCAGGGACAGAAATTTTGGGATAATGCAATGAAAGAGAAAGGGGAAAAGAGGGAGGGGGCTGTGAAGAAGACGCAGCACGTGCATTCCTGGAGAGCAAGACTGTGAGGAAGAGAAGGTGGGTTGAGAGTGCATTCCTGGAGAGCAAGACTGTGAGGAAGAGAAGGTGGGTTGAGAGTGCATTCCTGGAGAGCAAGACTGTGAGGAAGAGAAGGTGGGTTGAGAGCCGGAAGAGGCAGAGTCAACTCCTCCACCTTTTGAGCTGGGCCGGCCATGTGACTTCCTCCGACCAATGGGATGACAATGATGGAGCTTAGTTCTGTGTCAGAGGCCTTGTAACTGCTTGGGGTTTGCCTTTCTGAGCATGAGAGAGGATACCAAGGAGTGCCTTCTGTCCCCACTGATGCTACCCCTCCAGACAGCCACTGAACCACAGATGTTGCAGCAAGCCCCCACCTGCCAAACCCAACCTACAGCCCAAGCCACAGAATTGCAATCTGCTCAAATGGCTGTTGTTTCAACTGGCTAAATTCCAGAGGCAATTCGTTACCTTGCAGATGCTGACAGACACACCCTTGGATTCTGGGAAATCTTCATGACTACTTCTGTTAAATTCTTCCTCCTGTTACCCCTCCCCTCCTTTCAACTAAGTCAGGAAGTTCCTCTTGTTTGCAGTGAGGCTGGAGAACAGAGGCAGTGTTCCTGGAGGGGTGGACTGTGAAGGCGGGGTGTTGGCGGCCGATGGGAGGACGGAAAAGGCTTTGTTTAGCTGGGGACATCTTGGGGACAAATGGCAGGAAGGAGGGAGCTTGACAAGGGCCACATTATCCTGTCCTGAGGCTCCTGTCCTGGGACCGGCCTCTGGGAGACATGCTCCTGGCTCATCTATCTGCACGTTCCTTATCTCTGTGGGTTCTTCAGTAAAGATTGGACATTGGACGGCGATGGAGGAGGGAGGGACGTTTTGCTCTGTGATCCCTCCAAATACATATGTAGAGGCCCTAACTCTTATTTTACAGTTTTTAGGTGTGTGTACATGTGTGTGCATGCTCTGGCATTGTCTCCTTATGCCATGTTGGTTCTTGGTGATCAAACTCAGACCCTCAGGCTTAGCAGCAGGTAAATTTGCCAACCAAACCCTCTCTGCTGCCCAAGGCTTTGTTTAGCTGTCTTCTCTCTCCCTGCAGGGTGGGTCCTCCCAGTCTGGCTTCCCTGGCATCCCTCCCTGATGCCCCTCCCCCTCCCTGTGTTCTCCTTCCCTTTCTCGTGCTCCCCCTCCCCAGTGCTCCCTGTCCCCCTTCCTGACTTCCCATCCTTGATACTCATTCTTGTTTGTCACGTTTGCCTCCCTCACAGGACACAGGTGGGATGGGATGAGGCACTCACACAGCCCACCACTGCTTAAAGGTGGTTCAGACTCATGTCGTTCTGTGGACTGGGTGTGGTTATGACTGCACCCATTTTGCAGACGGGCACACTGAGCCCCAAAGGGACTCCACTTCTCCACAGCTCCCCTAAACAGAGATGTGAGACACAGCAAGCACTCATAGCTTCTCTTGTCACTTTTGGCATTCGTAAGTTAGATGGGCACCTCTGGGGTCAAAGTCATTCTTTCTTTCCCATGGGTCTGTTGGGTTGGTGTTCTTTTTTGTTGTTGTTGTTTTCTGTTTTTTGTTTTTTTGTTTTTTTCTTTTTTTTTGTCAGAGTTTGAATTGTTGCTGCTCCCTGGTTGTGTGACTTGGAATTGATGCCTTGACTTGTCTGTGCCTCATCTATAAAGCTGGGAATAGAATTGAGTTCATTCCACTGGTAGAACAACTCAAATGGAGCTCAAGTGGGCTGGAGTGGATGTCCCCTGGTGGACCAGTGGGAGGGACAGAATTATCTTAAGTGCCAGACAGCTAATGGAATCAGACAGCTCCTATCAGGGCCTCCCAGGGTGTCCACTAGACGAGGGCTATGGTGGATCCTCCTGAGAGCGACAGGTAGTCGTTTGGCTTCATGAGATGTGGCTGTGGGAGCCGGATCTGCGGGAGCCACGGTGGCTGCTGGGAAGGACTCACCCCCCACCTCTACACCCCCACCCCTGTCAACTTATAACTCGGGCTCCTCTGCACACTGTGGTCTCCACACGCTCGTCTCTTCCTCTCCACCCCTGTGGGTCAGTCGACCGTGCCACCAGACAGAAAACTTGGTAAGGTGGAACAGATCAGAAACCCCGGTAATTCTCATATCTGAGAACCGTAGCCATTTCATCTACTCCCAACCAGGTTCCTGTCCTGGAACACATGACCACCATACCCGACGGAGAGGACTGTGACAATCAGTCATGTAGGGACAACACCCGAAGTCCTTCCACACACAGATGCAGCATCCCTACCATCTCAGACCAAGCCAATAGAAAACATCTGCCTCTAGACCCCAACCCACTCCAAGATGTATAGAAGACCCGTCCACAAGGAATAAAGCGCATGAGTTATTTCACCAAAGACTGTCTGGGAGTGTCAGTCTTACAGAGCTCTAACACCTTGGGGAAGAAAGTTCTCTCCGAAGCCCTGGAAACTGCTCTAGCCTATTACACCACTTCCTGCTCTGTGGCCCCGACCTTGGCTCCTAGCCCGCTGTGCCCCGCCCGCCTGTTGCACCCCCTAGGCCTGGCAACCTGTGTTGTTCCAGCTTCCCCTCTCCTCAGAGAGCCACAAGGCTTTGGCTGCTCAGCTTGTTCAGAGCCCTACAGACCCCTGCGGATAGCACCCCTGTTCACGGCCTGGCACACCCC
The DNA here is from genome assembly GCA_036184385.1 of Tokudaia muenninki. Taxonomy (NCBI): domain Eukaryota; kingdom Metazoa; phylum Chordata; class Mammalia; order Rodentia; family Muridae; genus Tokudaia; species Tokudaia muenninki. The sequence continues at coordinate 1,272,592 of BTHS01000012.1, read as the reverse complement.
CACTTCTCCATTTCTGTCCCTTTCTACATAATCTTTATGTATGTTAGAACCAGCTCAGCTGGCACCTCCTCCAGGTGGCCCTCCCTGACTCCCAAGCTGAGGCATACTCCACGGTTCCCTCATCCCAGTCCTGCCTATTCTGGTCTCTGGGATGGGGGGGGTCTTTGGGTATCCTCCACTAGTTCCCCACATGGAGTGGTCCTGGTCACCAGGGTGTGGCCAGCTGCTCTATCCATGAACCTCAGGTTCAGAGACAGACCCTGTCTCTAAAATGTAAAGTTGGATTTGGGGGTGTACCCTGGTAGGCTGCCGATGTTCCAATGGGTGGCGGAACACGTGTGCATTAATTGAACTGAGTGGGTGACAGGAATTGGGGGAGGGAAAGGACCAGGGAGGGAGCTGAGGAGGGCATGGGGTGAATATGATAAAAATACACACAATGTGAAATTCCCAAGGAATAAATTAAAACATGTTTTTAATGGAGAACAGTCAAACGATGCCCAGTGTCAACCTCTGGGTTTATTGTGTTAGAGTTTCCCTGGAGATTATAACTTTCCATTTTGGAGGGATACGTCTTTTATTAATGTTGTTGTTGTTGTTTTTGAGACAGTTTCTCTGTGTAGTTCTGGCTGGTCTGGAATTCAGTCTATAGACCAATCTGGCCTTGACCTCAGAGATCCACCTGCCTCTGCCTCCCACAGAGTGCTATGATTAAAGGTATATGCTACCACCACCTGCCCTGGAAACTTCTTTAGACACAAGATGTAAAAGCAAAGAGTAACAACAGGAAATCCTGGGGGAGGGTGGGTGTGAAAGCCTCCATCCTGGAGATAAAGGTCCTTAAGACAGGAAGCAGGCAACTCAAAACAGCTTCAGGAAGTCTCCGGGACTGGCTGTAGGGTCTCGGTAAGCACACACAAGGAGTGACTGCTGGCCAGCTTCTCAGATTCTCAGACAAACCCTAAGAAGATACCGTCAGGCAAACCTGAAGGACTCTGGACAGCCCCAGCAAGGTGATCGTGGCTCTGGCAGGCCTTGCCCTAAAACCGTTAGATTGCATCCCTAAAGCTAGCTACTGAAGCCTACTCCTTTATTTGGCCACTTCCTCCCCCGGATCTGAATCTAGATCCAGCTATGGAAGTACCGAAGCCCAGCAGTCAAAAGCTCCCTTTGACTGCCCTAATTAACAAGACCAATTAAAATTAAACACCTCATCCTACAGCAAGGTTTCCCCTTGTACCTTTATAAATAGCCGTTTTCCCATGGGTCACCTCTGTTTCCTTTCTATTCAGAGGCAGTCCTTTGTTCCTCTGGGACATATTCCTTCTCCCCCTCTCCCTTGTTCCCCTCCCCTTCTCGGGCTGAAAACTTGGCCTTGGGGTGTCCTGTGCGGAAGCTGAGGCACCAGAGAGGGTGCTCCTGGCCTTGCCGGGCTGCCTCTAGGCTGTGCTCCAGGTCCCCAGTTTTGTGAGCTGTTACTTGTGCTGGGGTGAGCTTTGGTGACAAGGCTGTCTTTGAGCCCTCTCTGTTCCTGTTAGTAACTCCGCACCCACACTTATGTAAGTAACCCCAATAAAGCTCATCCCTTCACCAAGTTGGACTTTGGTGGTGATAGGGGAGGGTTTCAGCTAAGGACCCCAAGACCAAGTCTGTCATATATAAAGTGGGTTAATGGAGGACTGGGGAGATGGCCAATGGATGAAGTACTCTCTGTGCAATGCGAGGACCGGTGCTAGCATCTTTTGGACTCACAGTAAATGTCAGGCAGATGGCCTGCTTCTAATTGGAGCGCCTGGGAGGTGATGGGGAGTTGGAGACGGGTCCTAGAGCATGCTGGCCAGCTAGGCTAGAATCGGTGGGCTTTGGGTTCAGCGGAGAAACCCTGCCTCAATGAACAAGGTGGGGAGTCATTAAGGAAGACTGATCAGTCTCTGACCTTCATATGTACAGAGATACACATGCAGACAGTCATGCACGAGAGAGTCATACACGAGAGAAAATTAAAAATTAAAAACTAAAAAATAGGCTAATAAGCCACAGCCTACTATGTAGAAGAAAACATGGAGCGATATTTTGGCTATAAGGATCTGCTGTGGCTATAGGAAGTCAGCTGCAGACTCATGTGGATACAGAGATCCAGGGGACACTTACGACTCAATGAGACAGTCACCGGCTCAGATACCAGCTCTTTGTCGGTGTTCTTGGCTATGCACAGGTACGTGCCCAGCTGATTTGGGGACAGTTGCCAAATAAATAGCTTCTCCCCAGTTCTGCATGGCTTTCCATTGAAGGTCCAGCTCAGTACAGGCTCAAGGTCCGTGATCGCCACCCACTGCAGGGTCACAGAGTAGGTAAGGTCACTGTAGATTATGCCCTTGAAAGACTCTGGGAAGGTCACCAGTGGAATCAGGCTGGGGTTGTCTGTGGGAACAGAGAGCGAGCCCTCCAGGTGACGTCTCAAAAACATTGGCATCTCTTCTGACTCACGCAGTTACATGCATACATTCATTCATTCACACACACATCCATTTACTCTCATTCATTCATTCATCCATTCATTAACTCACATTCATTCATTCATTCACACATTCAGTCACATTCATCTACACACATTCATTCATTCACCCTCTGTCATTCATGCATTCATTAGTGCAGCCCTGCTGGGGCTCACAAGCCCCTGTGTTCCATTGCATGTGGCCATTACAGTGCCAGTCACAGAATTAATTATACTAGTAATAATAATACCAGGTTACTAAGTATTCAGTAAAGTTAAGCACAATTATATTAAACTATTTGTCTAGTAACTGAGGAATTTTTTTTGCTTGATTGCTTTGTTTTTATTCTGAGTCTCACTATATAGCTCTGACTGTCCTGGAACTTGATACATAGACCAGGCTGCCTTCAAATGTACAGAGATTTGCCTGCCTCTGCCTCCTGAGTGCTGGGATTAAAGGCCACATTCACCAATCATAACTAAGTGTTTTGTTTTAAGATTTCTTTATTATATTTCTTAAAAACTTAATGTTATTTTCTGTGTGTTTGTGAGGGGTGGGGGAATCATAAAGATGTTCGAAGACAGCGTGTAGGAGCTGGTTCCCTCCTTCTACCATGTGGCCCTGAGGACTTAGCTCAGCTCACCAGGCTTGGTGACAAGTGCTTTTTACCCACTGACCCATGTCACTGGGGGATCCTGTCAGGGGCTCTACCACTGAGCCAAACCCCCAGCCCCTCATGTCTCACTGTGGAGCCCAGACTGGATCCAAACTTGTCATTCCCCGGCTTCAGCCTTCCAAGGGCTGGCATCCCAGGCCTGGGCCACAGCCCCTGGCTCAGAACTGTGAACCAGGAGGGGCAGTTCATACGAGAGGCCCTCTGTGGTCTCTGATACGTATCTCTCTGTGCTCTACTGTACTTTAAAGCTTCATTCTCTCCTCCAAGCTGTGTGACCTGGGGAAGCTATGTAACCTCTCTGAGCTGCTGTACTCCACACTCCCCGTGAAATGCAGACCCACAGGTGTGGAAGGTAAATGTTACTGTCGCAAAGCATGCAGGTCTGACTGGCAGATAGAGATATGTTTAGTCCCAGCGACTATGCACTGTGATGGCTAAAGTTCTTCTATTGTAATATTAGTGTGTGTGTGATGTTGCCAGGGTCCAGCCTCGACACAGGATCGGAGTTCTCAATTGGAAGCAGGGATATCTGGAAGGTGAATAATAAATAGACACAGACTACATTTTGGGTACAAGTTGACAGGCAATTTTTCAAGGCTTAAAGTTTCTCTTCTCTCTCATTCTCTGCTCTGTTTCTCTCTCGCTCATTGCTCGCAGCTCGAGGCTGCACATGCTCTGCCTTCTCCTGCACACTCTGCTTTGCTCCTGGGCGCTTTTCTTTTCTTGCTCTCTCACACTCATACACACTTCTGTGCGTTCCCCTTTCACTCACACACATACCACATGCACTCTCCTTTCACTCACATGCACACTTTTCACACACCACATGTACTCTCCTTTCACTCACACACACACTCTTCATACACATCTCACACTCTCTCTTCACTCACTCTTCCCAAGTTCTTCTCATGTTCTCTGCATTTGCTCTCTCACTTGCTCTTCACATGCTCCCTACATGCTCCCTACATGCTCTCTACATGCTCCCTACATGTTCTCTATATGCTCCCTACATGTTCTCTACATGCTCTCTACATTCTCTCTACCTTCTCTCCACATTCTCTCTTGCCTTCTTCTTGCCCCAGTCTTTTATTGATACTCCAAAAACAGATAAAAAAGACATTGTATAATTGTTGCCAAATCAAATTCAAAAGAATAACCACATCCCACAAAGACTCAAGAATTACAAATGTTCCCCAAAGTTTCAAGCTTCCCCATTCCCAGGTCTATAGCCAAAGTAATAATAATTGCAAACTTATCATTATTTAATCTTTAACTTTAACTATTATACTTCAGAGCTCAGAGCCCCGAGGTCAGCTACTTTCATTTTCTTGTGAAACTCTAATGATAAATGACATGGGCAAAGCTGCCAGGCAGTGGCCAGAAAGAATCAAGTTAACCCTTAACTCGGTAGTTCCCCTAGCTTTCCGCTTCTACACATTACACACAATGACTCTCCTAAGAGTCCCAGTGTTTTGACTTAGTTTTACTAATATAAGATTTTACATATTCTATACTTGCTTATCCAGGAACCACTCTCAAGTGTTGTGTAAAACTTATTTCATAACTTTAATAGTTTTTTCTTTCTTTGGGTTCCCAATGTTGACTCTAATTCATTTTCTAATAATTTCATCAAACTTTCTTTGCAAGTCAAGCATTAATCTGGAACCACCATAGTGCAGTTATTGCATTGTTTCCAAGATGAGGACACACAGCAGGCACTGGACCATTAGGACTGTGCTGTGCTGTGCCCCTTGCCTCAGTTCCCAATTGTTTAAGAGTCATTGCATCAGGAAACATCTAGTTTCATAGAATTCGCCAGAGCAGAAGGGGAAAGAAGTAAGAAAGTCAGATATAATAGAATAATTGTGCACACCAAGGCCAACTGAAAAACAGTCACGCACAAATGAGATCTCTACAGCCCTTGTCCAGTGCTAAGGTTAGGAGAAATGGGAACAACGGTTGTTACAAGGAGCTGCCGTGGGCTACTGAGATGTCTCCCTCCAGGCCTACTGCAGGCAGTCCCTTATTTCAGATGGCGGGTTCCCTGGAGGGATGTGTGTCCTCCTTCTCAGGGTCCCAGACACCATCCTTTTCTACAAGGAGCTGCTGTGGGCTTCTGAGATGTCTCCATCCTGGCCTACTGCAGGCAGCCCTGTCATTGTTTGCTGTCCCCAGCATGATGTGAGGGACACACACACACACACACACACACACACACAGATGTCAGAAAACAACTGTGTAAATCTGCTCTCTCCTTCATCTTTACATGGGTTTTGGGGATCAAACTCAGGTGTCAGGCTTTCATGGCCATTGAGCTATCATCTCGCTGCCTACCCCTAAATTCCCATTATTTTTCTTTTTGAGACAAGCTCTAAGGTAGCCTTGAGCTCAAAATGTAACCGGGGATGGCTTGAACTCCTGATCCTCCTGCCTCCTCACTGATGCTGGGATTCCTGTGTGTACTTCCATACCCCGTTTCTCTGGGGATGGAACCCAGGGCCTCCTAAGCTAGGTGAGCGCTGGACCAACTGAGACCAGTCCTCAGGACCCTGGTATACGAATGTTAATATTGTTAAGTTTGTTTGAGACAAGGTATGACTTGCTATGTAGTCTCGACTAGTTTGGCCTTCACTGAGTAGCATAGGTTGGCCTCAAATGCACAGCAATCCTCCTGTCTTACTCTTCCGGGCTCTGAGATAATGCTGGGCTGTGATAATTTTATTAGGGTTGGGTGCTGCTCTGACAGAAAGAGACAGGGCTCTGGAATTCTAATTCTGATCTTTGCCAGTCCTGAGTAATTAGCAGGTGAAGCTCCCTCTCTGATCTTCTAATTCTTCTTTGTAAAAGAACTTAAACCTCCCCTGAGGCAGGAAGGATGTGACTGAGGACCTCAGGCTGTGGAGGCGCACACCTGAGACCCCAGCGGTGGGGGAGGGGAGGCGCTGAAGCAGGAGGATCTCAGGAAATTCTGAGCTATGCCGCCGCCGAGTGGGCCTGCCTACTTAGCAAGCCTGTTTTAAAAAGATCCCGCTCCACAACAAAAGATTGCTGACGGATCAAAAAGATTGCCCTGGCTTCACAACCAGGAGTTCTGTGTTATGAGCTATATGGGCTCTCTGAGGGTGTCCCTTCTTGGTCCCCAGCCCGCGGTGAAGCCACGTTCTCTCATGCACCTGTTAGTAGAAGTGTCTCTCAGGCAGGAATGAGGCCACGGCCTGAGTCCCGAAGACAGTTCATGTCGTCCTCTGTCCTTGGACCTCTCAGGGAATTCTGGGCAGAAGAACCTCGAGGACCCACAGGGTCTATTATGGGGACCCAGTCACACTCCTCCTCCGCAGACTAGGTCTCTGTGTTGGTACCAAGAGCTCCGAACCCTGTGATATCACATAGGTGACAGTGCGACCTGTACACCTGTTGCCAAGGCAAGAGCCACCATGTTCCCAGAATCCATTGGGCTCACCTTTACCTGTGATGATGTCACCATCAGTAGTCACCATCCATATATGTAAGAGGAACACCCCCGCCCCTCCCCCTTCCCCTCTTCTCTTTCCGCCACCGCCTTTGCCCTTTCCCGTCTCAGTAAACCTCACGTGGAACTGTTTGGCCTGGTGTGGTCTTTCTGGAGCCGCCACTGCTGCCCGCCGATCCCAACATTGGTCCCAAAAAACAGGAATCGCTATGCAGGGGAGTTGCAGACCCAGGCGACCGCCGGTCGCCACCCAGCGCCACTGTGAAGCTGCCACTGTCACCGGAGACCCAACACCGCCGCCATCACCACCTGCAGCCCCTACTACACCACGCGGACTCCATCTGCTAGCACCTGCCGTCACCCCCACGTGGATTCCCACCACTGCGCACACCATCGATGCTGCCACCGCGGCGAGACTTCTACCACGTGAGCTGTGCAGCTCCGGCCTACCACGTCGAGCTGCCTCCTGGCCAACCGACCAAATGGTTCCACATTTCCTGCTACCAGCCTGCAGAATCCCACAAACACACACCTGCCATATTAATTGGTAAGGAGTTTCTCCTGTTGACAGGAGGGACCCTTAGGCCCAGATAAGGCCTGGCCAGCCTCTTGTGGGCTAAGGGTTGGCTTTCAACTGTGTTGCTGGTAGTCCTGTGGGACCCTGGGACGGATTATCTAGCAACTTCCCTCTCACCTGATGGGCGCTAACTTGTCTTCAACCATACCTCCAGGCACCCCACTGGAATGTCTCCTGGAAAATCCCAAATCTCTGAAACTAACACCCAATTTGAGGCGCTCAAAACTGATACACTTCTGCAATAAAGTCTTCTGCAATTTAATACACTTTGGATAATAATTCCAAATGGCCACCTAATAGCACTCCAGACCCCAATGTTTTAAGAGATCTCCATATACATTGCCAGCAGTCCGGTAAATGGAATGAGGTTTTATATGCTCAAGCTTTCATATATCTCCACTCTAAACCTTCCTTCTGCTTTTTGTGTCCCCCAACCCAGCTTCTCTTAGCCATGAAACCTACCCACCTTCCACTAGATGATGCTATGCTTGATCCTGCCAATGAGCCACCTCCCATCCGCCGCAGATCCGTGGCCACGCCTGTGAAAACCCAAACTGCCGCCTCAGTTTCTCTTTCTCACCAGACCCTGGAGCCTACTAACTCGACCTCTCCAGACCCCTCCCCTCCTTCTGTGCCAGCTGCAGGTCGCTCCAAACACACTGAACTGGAGCTGACCTTTACTCCTCTCTCTTATCACTCCTTCTAAGGCCACAGCCAGACTGCCAAGTCCTTCTCCTTTAGGAACACCTGACCCAGCACGGGTCCTTCCTTTAAGGGAAGTGGCTGGAGTTGATGGTCTGGTCAGAGTACATGTTCCTTTCTCGCTGAGTGAACTTTCTCAAATAGAAAGCAGACTGGGTTCCTATATTTCTAACTCTTCCAGCTTTATTAAGGAGTTCTAGTACATCACTCAGTCTTATAGCTTGACTTTCCATGATGTTCATATGATTCTTACTAATAATTTACTTCCTGATGAACACAGGCGAGTTTGGCATGAACACATGCAGATGAAATTCACCAAACAGATATCCAATCAGACCTGAGGCAGTGCCTGACCAGGATCCTCAATGGAATTACAAATCCACAGATGGTATTTTAGCCAGAGACAGGTTTATAATGTGCCTTCTGGCCAGTCTTAGAAAAGCAGCCTTAAAGCCAGTAAATTTTGAAAAACTCCAGGAGGTTGTCCAGGACACGCAGGAGAATCCATCCCAGGTTTTAGAACGCCTCACAAAGGCTTGTTACAATACACTAATCTGGACCCTGAAAATCCATAAGAGCTAAACTTAGGTGCTTGGAGAGGGGCCCCCTAACTCCACAGGTGGAAGTCTTGGCACTGGCCTTCAAGGTGTACCGTGGGAGAGATGAAAAAGCCCGAAAACAAAAGTACCACATGCTGGCAAAGGCTGTCCGGCCAGCTCCAGTCACTACCCCAGGCCCCTGGCCTTCTAAGGTTCAGGAACCACCAGCTCCCTGCTATAGATGCGGTCAACAAGGTCACTGGGCGAGGGCTTGCCCTAACCCCACCTCCCCCACAAGCCAAGAAGACCGTGTCCTACGTGCCGTTGGGAGGGACATTGGACTGTCAATTGCCCTCGTGTCTCGCAGAACAGAGGGACATCCTGTCGAGGTACTCCTCCAGCTGACCTCCTAGGCTTGGCTATGAATGACTGAACGGGCTGGAGCTCCCTCGAACTGACCACGCCCATCACCAGCAGGGAGCCCTGGGTAGCTATCATGGTATGTGGGGAGCCCATCTTCTTTTTGGACACCAGGGCCACTTACTCGGTCCTGATGGAGTTTTGGGGACCCACTTCACCTTTGCATTTTCCTATTGTCAGGGTAGGAGGACAACCTTGTCTTCATCATCAGACCCCACCACTTAGTTACACTTTTAGGGGTGTACCTCTCACCCATTCCTTTTGGTAGTGCCGACATGTCTTGTCCCCTTATTGGGAAGGGGTCTTCTAGCTAAGTTGGGAGCCTCTATTTCCTTTGCTGCCCCCACTCACCTGAACCCAAGCTTGCCAGCAGTTGCTCTGCTCCTCCTTCTAGCCAGTCAACCTACTAACACTAACATGCTGTTTCCTTTACCCGCTTCTCAGGTGGACCCCAGAGTTTGGGATCTCCAGAACCCCTATGTTGCTAAACATCATTCTCCTGTTGTCATCCAGTTACTGGACTCTACCAGGTACATCACCCAAGATCAATACCCCCTCTGTCTCCAGAGCCTCAGGTGGACTATCATTTCTGACCTCTTAAGGAAAAAACTCCTTCTCCCCACCTCTTCCCCCTTTGACACCCCTATACTAGCAGTTAAGAAACCTAATGGTACCTATCGCCTAGTTCAAGACCTCAGGCGCATTAATTCTGCAGTGGTACCCCTCTATCCTGTTGTAGCTAACCCCTATATACTTCTTTCCACAATCCCCTCAGGAACTTCCCATTTCTCAGTCCTAGATCTCAAGGACACATTTTTCTCAATCCCTCTTGACCTCCAGTCACAGAACATATTTGCCTTTACCTGGACAGATCCTGACACCCACTTTTCTACCCAACTTACCTGGACTGTTCTGCCTCAGGGATTCCGGGACAGTCCACACTTATTTGGCCAGGCCCTGGCTTCTGATTTACTCTCTTTATCTCTCCCTAAATATAAGATTCTTCTTTATGTAGATGATGATATCACAGGTTTCGGAGGTCCTGGTACCAACACTCTGCCCTTGTCCCACCTCCTGCCTTATAAGAGTCCTACCTCAGCCTCTTCCTCTAGCACCCCTTTTAGTAGTGGTGAGAGGGGAGCAGGCTAACCTATGTTTTCAGCATAGAGAATTCTAGGGTCCCTGCACTCCATAACCAGTGCAGACTAGCTCCACCCCTCACCCTGGTCATAGGGGACTGAGGCCAAAGGTCAACTCCATAGGAGGCAGATGGAGCTTATTCCTTGACTTCCCTGCCAGGTTCTCTATCAGTGAGCTCTGAGCCCAGCGCCTCTCTGGAAAAGGACAGTGTGCCACAGTCAGAGACATGGCCCTAGGGCCAGAACATTTCAGGCACTTGGTTAGGTGATTGGTGAATGGCAGTGGCTGCTAAAATTGAGCTATTTTGTTTGGGGTTGTCTTTAGTGGTGTGTGTGTAAGTCAGAGTGTGCTTATTATTTGTCAACTCGACACAAACCGAGACATATCTGGGAACAAAGAATCTCAGTTGGGGACTTGCCTCCATTAGACTGGCCTTTGAGCATATCTATAGGGCATTTGCATTCTCTCCCCTCCCCTTTTCCTTCCTTTTTTTCTTTGAGAAAGAGTTTCTCGGTGTAGCCCTGGCTTGTCATGGAAACCTCGCTGTACACCAGGCTGGCCTTGAACTCAGAGATAAGCCTGCCTCTGCCTCCCGAGTGCTGGGACTACAGGTATGCACCATGACCACCTGGCCTGGCATCGTTTTGACTGATGGCTGATGTAGGAGGACCCACCCCAGGCAGGTGCCACCCCAGGCAGGAGGTCCTGGACGGTATAAGAAACCAGGCTGAGCAAGCTGTAAGGAGCAAGCCAGGGAGTAGTTCCTCCATGGCTCCTGCTTCAGTTTCTCCCTCTGGTGTCCTACCTTGAGCTCTTGCCCGACCTCCCTCAGTGAAGGACCGTGACCTGAGTGAAGGACCGTGACCTGAGTGAAGGACCGTGACCTGAGTGAAGGATCGTGACCTGAGTGAAGGACCGTGACCTGAGAGTTTTAAGCTGGGACAAACCCCTGCCCACTCAAGTTGCTTTTGCTCGTGATGTTTTGTCGCTGCGATAGAAATCCTAACTAAGACATGGGGTATCACCATGTAACCCTGGCTTGTCTGAAATTTGCTACGTAGACCAGGCTGACCTCACACTCACAAAGACTCACCTGCCTCTGCTTCCCAAGTGCTGGGATCAAAGGCTTTTGCTACCACAACGGGCCTATGTTATTGCTATTTTTGAACAGGCTCTCATGTGGCCTAAGGTGGCTTCGACTTCACATACGCAGCCAAGGCTGGCCTTGAATGCCTGACCATCCTGCCTCTAGGCCTGAAGTGATGGAATCCAGACTGTTTGATAGTGAATAAGAGAATGAAGAAGTGATTGCGTCAGATAGGAGGCCAGGATTTTAACTCCAATCCCTCTGACTCACAGGCGCATGGTTTCATTCCCAGATACAGCCCCCCCACCCCCACCCCGGGCAAAGGTCACCTAGGACTCTAATAATAACCATTATGATGACCCGGTTATTTATTGTCATTCAGTACACAACAGGCTCAGTGATTTCTCTGTAGATGTGCATTCTGGTTGCTTTTATTTAATCAACTTGATACAAGCTAGGACTGCTGAGGTCTGCCCCCCGCCCCCCAGCATAGCTGTAGCCATATTGTTCCATGCCCACCAGCTACTTCATACTGTTCCTGTGAAATGCCTGCCTGTCATTGACACGGAGAATAGGTTGAGTCAGAGCAGGGGCATGCTGCCCACATATCCTGTTATATTCTGTGTTATGAGGGTTGTTAATCTTAAAAAATTCCACAGCCATAAGCTTCACTTAGGATCCATCAAATTAAATATCAACTGTTATGCCTAAAATGGTTTGAGTCAGGGCCAACCATTGGCAGGGCTTCCGTCACCTGCTTATGAGCTAATTGTGGTTTTAGCTTTTATAAGCTGGCCCTGAGAAATGTCCAGTGCACAGCTTTCAGCCTCCAAGCCTGAAGGCCCTGCTCCATCAGTCTTTAGGTGTGTGTTCAATAAACCATCCCTGTCTGAGTGAGATGGATGTTTGTGTGGTTTGTGTGTCGACTCCTGAACCTCAGCCGGGTCATCTAGGAAGAGGGAAGTTCAGCAGAGAAAATAAACTGCCTCCATCAGATTGACCTCTGGGGTGTTTTGTTTGTTTGTTTGTTTGTTTGTTTTGATTGGTGATTGACAGGGTGTAGGCTGTGTCACTTCTGGGCAGATAGACCTGAATTTTTTAGATTTTGGTTTTTGGTTTTGAGACAGGGTCTCACTATGTTACCCTGGCTGTCCTGGAACTCACTGTGCAGACCAGGCTGGCCTTGAACTCAGAGATCTGCCTCCCAAGTGCTGGGATTAAAGTTGTGCAATTAACCTTAAAAAAAAATTAAGTTTCATGTAGTGGTGCACACCTTTAATTCCAGCACAGGGGAGGCAGAGGCAAGTGGATCTTTGCACACTGAACTTTGGAAAATGTATAAGACACAAAGTTAACCTGTAGATCCTACCTGCCCAAGGATCAGGCAACTTCCTGGAATCCTGGGAGTTGTAGTTCATGGAAAATAACAAAACCACATGGGAAAATATGGTGGCCATATGGTTTTGTTCTTGAAAGCGCCTACAATAGGTATCTCATTACTCCTCGCTAGAAAGCCAGGGGTGGTCCTGGCCAAAGCCCACCCTAGCAGTATTAATTGCAACTTGCTTCAAATTTGGCTCAAATGTATGGAACTGGTTTTTCTCTTGAGAATCTCGGGCATAACATGGAACTATGAAAGGTCATCACATGGACACATAGGGCTCTTTCAGTGTACTTGGTTTCCCCACAGCTAAGAAAATCTGAATTGTATAACAAACATTTACTCTTAGGCCAGAGAGCAGGCTCCACAGGTCAAATGTTGCCATGCAAGTCTGGCAGCCTGAGCTCAATCCTTGGGACCACATAAGGGGAAGGAAGCAGAGAGCTTACTCTTCAAAGTTGCCTTCTCATGCCCAAACTCTGCATCACACACACACACACAGACTTACGCACACATCTGGAAACACAAGTACATGTGTACATGCACAAAAGGAGGTAATGGGAAAAACACCATTTGTTTTAGCTAGGAGCGCTTGTGCTCACCAATGATCTCAGCACTTGGGAGGCCCACCCACACAGTATGTTGACACTTATGTGGGTGCTGGAGATCTGAAATCAGGTCTTCACCCCCTGTGCAACAAGGCCAGCCTGGGCTACATAGTGAATTCCAGGCCAAACTAGGCCCCAAACAAACGAAGAAGGTCACACCTGGAGTTATGAGTGTGTAACTCCAGCTACTGGGGAGGCTAGAGGACCACAAATCAAAGGCAGTTGGTCAGTTTAATGAGATCCTGTCTGAAATACAAAAATAAATAAGAGGTTGGACCAGAGGTAGTGAGTGACACACGCCTGTAATCTCAGCATTCTGCAGGCAGGAGAACCACTGTAAGCCCAAGGGTAATCTGGCTCAAATGGAGAGTTCAGTGCCAGCCAGAGCTACATTACAAGATCTTGTCTCATGAAAACAAACACTTGGGCTTCCAGAGCATTGCCTGGGGGGTGCCAGTCTCTGGCTTCATTCCTAGTTCTGGATTATTTTTTAACTCCTCAACCATCAGGGTTGGCAGACATCGCAACTAGGTTGGGAAATCGAATCTTCCGGAGGGTACTGTCAATTACCCTCTTTAGCAAAGGACAACATCTCACGTGAGTGGATCCTAAACTGGATAGACAACATTCTTAATGTTTGTGTTCAGTTGCCGGAACAAACGCGGCGGCGGCGGCGGCGGCGGCGGTATAAGGAAGAGCTGTAAATTGCAGCGGCGCCACCTACTGTTCAAGAGTGGAATTGCATCTCGTGATGTGTTCCATGTCCAAGTATCATTTTTGTCGATTTAAGAATATTATTACATCATATATCCTTTATCCTTTCTCCACCCGTCACCTCCTCGCTTTAAAAACATATTTTAAAAATTTTATCCATTTATTGTATGGGTGTTTTGTCTGCATGTATGTCCGTACACCAAGTGCATGCAGGGTTCGAGGAAGCCAGGAAAAGCATCAGGTCTCCTGGGTTGCGAGCCACCATGTGAGCACTGGGAATCGAACTCGACTCCTTTGGAAGAGGAATCAGTGATCTTGACCACTGAGTCATCTCTCCAGCTCCTACTGGGTGTTTTCTAAACTGGCATGTATGCACACTTCCTATCTGACGTGCCACCCACACAAAAGCATGCACATTTCATTCACAGGAGACTGAAGAGAGATTCAGGGGTAATTTGAACTACCCACAATTTCCACTTTATTGTGTCTTCATGTCTAAAGATTTGTTTTGTTTTGATCTGGAGATTTCTTTGTGCAGCCCTGGCTGTCTTTAAACTAGCTCTGTAGACCAGGCTGGTCTCGAACTCTCAGATATCCACCTGCATCCGCCTCCCGAGTGCTGGGATTAAAGGTGAGCACCACCATCACAGGCTATGAGGAATATTTTTGCCAGATGCAGAATTCTTTTCTTTTTCGTGTGCATGCATGTGCACATGGGAGTGAGGCACCTCAGGAGGGTGCAGGCAGATGTGTGCCTGCGAGTGTGTGTGGAGGCCTGAGGCTGACTGATGTCATGAATTGTTCCTGATGGCTCTCCACCTTATTCATTGAGGTAGAGTCTCTCCATTAAACGCAGTTGCCAATCAGGTAGTAACTAGCCAGCTTGTTCTGGGTATCCCCGTCTCTGCCTTCTGAGACTTGGATTTGGTGGCTCACAACCATCTGTAATGGGATCTGATGCTTTCTTCCAGTATGTCTGAAGATAGTTACAGGCTACTCATATACATAAGATAAATAAACAAATACTTAAAAACAGTTGCCATGAAAAAAACATCCCTTACTATCCACAGGGTCAAGCTGTCCTAAGATGACACCATCCCAGAGAGTCCCTGATCTGATACATGTGACCAGGACACCCAGAGACCACCAAATAAATCTAAAGGCAGATGACATACCCATCAAAAGGAGGTGTCCCAAGAGGAACTTGGGGAGACATCAGGGCTTTGACTCATCAAGCTGAGACTTTGAGAAAAACAAGGGTCACTCAAAACTGACACTGTTCCATTTACTGACTAAATTGCATGCTAACCCTTACTGGTGCAGTCCAAATGTCTTTTGTCAAAGGGAGGAAGGACGCACCTCTGATAGGAGACAATATGATATTGCTTTGTCATGCTAAGGATTGCTTATAAAGGCTTATGCAGAATAGGCTATATTGTATCTATTTTGCTGAAAGCAAAAATGTCAACAGAAATTCAATAGATCCCTTGTTCTAGCCTTTGCTATACTTGTTTTTGCTGTACTAACTTCACTGGCTTTAGAATGTTTTCTAGCTCCTTTACACATGACTGTAATACAACACCAATGCAATAGAGAAGCTGCTGTCTTCACTGTGTGTCTGCATGACTGTCAACATAATTAAAATAGCTCAAACAACAGGAGAACTGTAGTAAGAAATCCAGTGGAGTCATTGTATCTAGAGTAAATGTCAGAAAGAAACAGTGTTTCCTAGAAGTACCTAGCAGTTGTAGAATACAGAGGGTGTCTTCAGTGATGTGTAGACCTCTTTCTTGGAGGGGCTTTGTAACACTTGAGTCATACCCGAGTCAGTGGAAGGCAGGAGCGGTGGCTATCAGTTGCTTTGCTCATTACTCTGTCCAGAGACCTGACAAAGGCAACTCCAGGTGGGAAGGGTTTACTGTGGTGGACAGTTGGAGGGTACAGCTCATAGTGGCTGGACCACAGAGTGGCTGGTGTGAGTGGCTGGTCACATCTCGTCCACAGTCAGAAAGCAGAGAGAGATGATGGCTGTGCAGAATTTAGCTTGCTTGCTTGTGTTAGCTTACAGGCTATTTCGCTAGGCTCCTTCCAGGGACCTAGCAATGGCTTACATCACCACCTGCCACCATCATCTGCTGCTACCCGGTGCAGGTGACCTGGTGTATAAGAAGTCTCTCTCTCTCTCTCTCTCTCTCTCTCTCTCTCTCTCTCTCTCTCTCTCTCTCTCTCTCTCTCTCTCTCTCTCTCTCTCTCCAGTGAAATGGGAGCCATATGAAACGTCTGAGCAGAGAAAGAAGGCATAAACACCTCTAAGTGTTAATGAGTCACCAGAAGCAGGGAGTAAGGAAGTGATTGGGGCAGTCCAGATGGGAGATGGCGCCATGCTGGTGGAGATGTTCAATTGTCAGATGCAGGACTTGGCATTGTAAGCCTGACACTGGTTCTCCCTCCTCCCTCCCTCCCTCCCTTCCTCCCTCTCTCCCTCTCTCTCCCCCTCCTTTCCTTCCCCCTTCCTTCCTCCCTCCCTCCCTTCCTTCTTCCCTCCCTCCCATACTTCCAGCCTCCCTGACACTTTATAGCTAGCCTTACAAATGCTAGCCTGCAGCCACCTGACAGGGAAGCCTCTGTCTTAGGGTTTCTATTGCTGCAACAAAACACCATGACCAAAAAACAAGTTGGGGAGAAAAGTGTTTTGTAACTTAAAATTTTCAAATCCTATTTTTAATATGAGTTCTAACCTCCCTTCTAGCCCACCACCCACCAGAGGTGATGGGAAAGAAAGGTTATTAGGATTTGGGGGAAGTGGACTTGTTATAAATTGTTCTTTGGAGCAAATCCAATCTGCTTTGTCCAGAAAACATCAGTTCAGTCCACAGGAGTCAGCAGGGGCAGCTCGGTCCATTGGCAAACACTTCATGACTATATCGACAGTCCAGGTCGGGAGTGTCGGGACAGCAAACACGAACCAGCAGTGGTGGCATGACCCAGCAGAGACAGCCAGGCCTCGGACGATTTGGCAGGAGTCAGCAGAGCGACCAAGACTGCCAGGGACTCAACCTGACCGAAAGCAATACAAAGCCTCCATCACGCTGGCCTATGATGGATGTGGGAGGACCCAGCAAACTATGGGCAGTGTCAACCCTTAGGAAGTTCTATAAGAGAGCAGATGGTGTTAGCAATCAGGCACCTCCACGGCCAGCCTGAGGGGCCTGGTGACAGCAGGACACGTCGTCACTAGTTGCCAAGAGACAATATATTCCACTGTTGCCTTGTGTTGCTTGTCCTCCTCCGGCACATGCACCACATTCCTGATAAAAGGCTCTGTTATTCCTTTCTCTCCCCTGTTTTTTCCCTTCCTACCCCATAAGCAGCCTCTTTATCCTCTGCCCTTTCCCTGAATAAACCTTCTATGTGAGACCTGTGGCATAGTGTGACTTTATGGGTCCTGCTGCTTAGATCCAACAAGGGGAGCAACTGTCTTAGGGTTCTTGTTGATGTGGAGAGACACCTTATAATGGAAAGCATTTAATTTGGGGTATCCTATGGTTTCACACTGAGAAACAAGACCAACTCCATCTTGGGTTCAGACTCTATCTTAGAGAACTCAACCTAAGGTTGAACTCTAAGTTAACCAACAAATCTGCACCTATCACTCGTTTGCCCAACAAGCCTGCACCTAGTGCTAGTTTCCAAGTCACTCCCTAACAACCAACAATCAGGAGGAAATTGTAAGTTAAGTTATGGTTTGGCTCCCGGCACCAGCCAATCATTTTAAAGGGCAATAATAGCCCCCTAATCAGACATGTGCTAAGCTGGAGACCCCCTTGCTGTGTGCTTGCCTCTATCAATGCTTGCTGGAAACTGGGCTCAGGGCTTCATCCTCCTGTCCTGCCGTGTCAGGGTTGGCGGTGAGCCCAGGCTCAAGCCTGAATAATAAAGACCCCAGGGCTTTGCATGGGAATCAGCTCCTTGGTGGTCTTTGGGGTTCGTGATCCTGAACAGGCACAAGTTTAGTCCATTAGTGTCACAGCGGGAAGAGTAGGTGCCGCTAACGCAGTGGCTGTGAGTTCTATATCTGGATCCGAGGGCAGCAGGAAGAGACAGAGAAATGCTAGGCAGAGCTTGAGCATCTGAGACCTGAAAGCCCTCCCCCATGATGACACACTTCCTCCAACAAGTCTTCACCTAGTCCAACAAGGCCACACTTCCTACCGGTACCACTCCCAATGGGCCAAGCATTCAGATACAAGAGTCTATTGGGGTCATTCCTGTTCAAACCACCACAGACACTCATGAGGAAGAAGCCAGTCGGCACTGCTCCTCCATGGCCTCCACCTCAGTTTCTGTCTCGGCTTCCTTCCCTCAGTGGACTATGACCCAGAGTACATGAGCCAGAGAAACCCAAGTTGCTTTTGATCTTGATCTTTGTGACAGCAATAGACTCCTGACTAGGACAGTGAGTGGTTAACTTGAGGATTAATTGATACAGGAGGGCCTGGCCCTCTTCCTTCCTAGGCAAATGGTCCTGGACTGAATAAGGAAACTAGCTGAGCATGACCCTATGAGGCCAGAGAGTCAGCCACCAAAAAACATCCCTCCATAGTGTCTGCCTTGATTTCTCCCAGTGAATGAACTATGACCTGGAAGTGTAAGTTAAGCAAATCCTTCTCCCCTGAGTTATTTTTTGTCATGGTACTTGTCATAGTAGCAAAAGGAAACTATGACAATATTTTAACTCTTTTTCTTCTCACTGCGACCAAATTCTAAATAAAAAGCAACTTTGTGGAGTGCTATGGTGGCCCACCCCTTTAATCTCCATACTCACGAGGCAGAGGCAGGCAGGGCTCTGAGTTTGAGGTCAGTCTGGTCTATAGAACAAATTCCAGGACATCCAGGGCAAGGCACAGAGATCTTGTTTTGAAAACCAAGCCAAACAAACAAAAGAAGCAACTTGGGCTAGGGATGTAGCTCAGTTGGTGGCTCTGCTTCCATCCACAGCCTGCATCAGCCGTTGGTGGGCAGTGCATGCCTGCAAGCCCAGCCTGCAAGCCCAGCCTGCAAGCCCAGCCTGCATCAGCCGTTGGAGGCCAGTGCATGCCTGCAAGCCCAGCCTGCAAGCCCAGCCTGCAAGCCCAGCCTGCATCAGCCGTTGGTGGGCAGTGCATGCCTGCAAGCCCAGCCTGCAAGCCCAGCCTGCAAGCCCAGCCTGCATCAGCCGTTGGTGGGCAGTGCATGCCTGCAAGCCCAGCCTGCAAGCCCAGCCTGCAAGCCCAGCCTGCATCAGACGTTGGTGGGCAGTGCATGCCTGCAAGCCCAGCCGGCAAGCCCAGCCTGCAAGCCCAGCCTGCAAGCCCAGCCTGCATCAGCTGTTGGTGGGCAGTGCATGCCTGCAAGCCCAGCCTGCAAGCCCAGCCTGCAAGCTCAGCCTGCAAGCTCAGCCTGCAAGCCCAGCCTGCATCAGCTGTTGTGGGCAGTGCATGCCTGCAAGCCCAGCCTGCAAGCCCAGCCTGCAAGCTCAGCCTGCAAGCCCAGCCTGCATCAGCCGTTGGAGGCCAGTGCATGCCTGCAAGCCCAGCCTGCAAGCCCAGCCTGCAAGCCCAGCCTGCAAGCTCCCCCTGCAAGCCCAGCCTGCATCAGCCGTTGGTGGGCAGTGCATGCCTGCAAGCCCAGCCTGCAAGCCCAGCCTGCATCAGCCGTTAGTGGGCAGTGCATGCCTGCAAGCCCAGCCAGCAAGCCCAGCACCCGTGAGGTGGTTACAGAAGGATGAGAATTCACCCTAAGCCATCCTCTGCCATGAAGTGAATATGAGGTCAGAGGTCAGAATGGGCTACACAACTGTGTGTCTCCTTCCTTCCTTCCTTCCTTCCTTCCTTCCTTCCTTCCTTCCTTCCTTTCTTCCTTCCTTCTTTCCTTCCTTTTGTTCTTAAGGCAACTAGATGGGAGAGAAGTTTATTTCTGGTTATGGCCCAGGAGATGCAGTCCCTCCTGGTGGGAAGATGTACTTGGGAGGTGGGATATTTGGATGGCCCTGTTGATACTTGTATTTTAATGTTAATTCCACTTTCCCAGGAGGGGCTATCTGGACTGAGGAATGAGTCAGTACTCAGGTGAATTCTTGTGACCTCCCCCCCCCCCAATGAATAAAGGGACCAATCATTGGGTGAGTAGGCAAAACTTCTGGGTTGGATGCAGGACAAGAGGAAGAGAAGAGAGTTAAGGACTTTTTGGATGGGGGCACGAGGCGGGGGATAGCAAGAGGGCAAGATGTAGCTCTGATGTAGATA
>BTHS01000012.1:1110000-1245000 GCA_036184385.1 Tokudaia muenninki | reverse complement strand
CTCCTCTGCATAGCTGAGGTGGTGAGAACTGTTCACAAACACCAACGGTTAATGTGGTTCCAGATTCAGAGGGGCTATAGGAGGTGAGCCAGGAGGTAAAGCACTTGCAGGGGGAATTCCTGAGAACCTTAGTTCTATCTCCCAGAACCCACATAAAGCCAGGTGCATGTCTATAGTCCTAGAGCTACAGTGAGATGGGAGGCAGAGGAGAATCCTAGAAAGCCTTTAGGCCAGCTAGCCAACTATGAAGCAGCAAACAAAAGACCCTGTCTCAAATAAGGTGGAAGGTGAGGGATTGTTATGATGCTGGCCCCCCAAGACACAACATGGTACATGTGTTCCTTTACTCACACTTGAGGATAAACACATATTTTTCTTTTTCTTTAGTGTCAGGGAAAGCAGATGGATATAGTAGTAGCTCACATCTCTTAATTCTGGCATTTGGGAAGGTTGCAACAGGAAGAGCATTTTGTGTTTGAGGCTGGAATGAACCCCCAGCCAGTCAGACAAGGCAGGGCTGGAGAGATGACTCAGTGGTTAAGAGCACTGGCTGTTCTAAAGGACCCTGGATGGATTTTGCAGCATCCATGTGGCTGCTTACAACAGTCTGATGCCCTCTTCTGGCTTCCAAGAGAAGTTAGCATGAAAAATGGTGCACAAGTCCCACATTCAGGCAAAGCATCCATGTAAGATGAAAATTAAAAGAGTAAACTAACTCGGAGAAAGTAAATATTGTAAGGGAAGATATGCTTAGCCTGTGTTTTAACATTACTCAGCCAGGTGTAGCATATCACCTGTAGCAATGATCACAACATTGCTGTAAGTTTGAAGACAGCCTGGCGGTCTGCAGAGTCAATGAGTCAGGAACATTTATTATATAATGGTGTGTGTCTCATGAGGAACCAAGGAAATGTAGCTCATCCACATGGAGAAATTCCTTCCTTGGATGCTTGCTAATTTTACATGGAATCTTACTAGCAAAGGTGAAACACGATAAAGACTAGGAAAACAAAGCAAAGCTCTATTTGTGTGTGTGTGTGTGTGTGTGAGTGTGTACATGCCTACAGACACACACTAACAGAGACAGAGGAGGACATTCAATGTCTTTATTAAACTCTCCACTGTATTTCTTTAAGGCAAGGTTTCTCATTGAACCTAACCCGTCATTTCTGCTAGTCTGGCTGGCTAGCTTCTAGGATCTGCCTGTCTCCACCCCTCAAGGCAAGGGTTAAAGGAATCTGTAGCCATGGTCAGAATTTTACACGTTCTTTCCATCTAGAGTCAGGTTTTCCTACTCACAAAGGAACTGCTTTTATCTGAGTTCATCACCCCACCCACCTAATTTTTTTAATCTGCAAGTGCATTTTAAAAGTGTATATTTGGAAAAGGTGATTGCTAATCCCAAGGCCCAGTTTGTATCTGAGTCTTCCACATGAGATGAATTCACTTGGGAAATGCCTCACTAGTTTGAGGGTCCCACCCCCCATCCTATCTAACCTACCTTAAGAGGGGGTATGCACAGAGAACCCGAAGTCTGCGAGCTTCACCTCACCTCTCAGGCCCAGCAGGAGATTCTCTGGCTTGACATCCCTGTGAATCACCTTGTTCTCATGTCAGTAGGACAAGGCATCCAACAACTCCTCTATTATCTGTGTGAACAAAAGCAGTCTGGTTGGGAGAAGGCTTTCACAGTTTCCCTGTGAGGTAGAACAGACATTATGAATTTTATGACTGCCATGGAATCTCATTTTTGACTATAATTCTAGCCTGGGCTATCTAGCAAGATTTCCTCTAACTCAGAAAAAAAAAAGAGAGAGAGATGAAAGCTAGCAAGATGTCTCAGTGGGAAAGAGAGCTTGCTGTACAAGTCTGGTGACCTGAGTTTCATCCCTGTAAGCCACATAAAGGTGAAAGGAGAAAACAGAGTCCTCCTCAAGTTATAGCATGACTTCTAGATGTGCATACTATGGCCAGTATGTTCCCCCATCCCACACTACTACACGAAATGATAAATTAAGAAGGGTTGGGAAGGGGCTACTGGCAGCCACACTCAGTAGCTGCCATCATTGCATGCATCCTTGCTCCCAGAGCTCCCCTCACTGTGGCTGTTGGTTCAACTTCTGTTTTTTCTGAAGCTCCTTACAGAGCTCACCTCCAGCATATTCTAGAATTAAGTACACCCGAGCGTCATCATGGAAGTAGTCGTACAGACAAAGGATATTCGGGTGTCTGAAGGAGGAAGCAAGAAGTGTCAAGGCACACAAGATAGCACAGCAAACAGAGACATTTGTTGCCAAGCGTGCCAATCCGAGTTTCACTCCCAGCATCTGTACGTGGAAGGGAAGAACTAATTCCTGCAAGTTGTCCTCCAAATGTGTGCTGTGACTCACATGTACCCTATGTGCCACCACACCCCGTAACCTAAAAAAATGCAGAGCAGTGCAAGACTTTAATCTCAGCACACTGAAGGCAGATGCAGGCAAATCTGGGAGTTCAAGAGCAGCCTACCACATCTACAGAGCAAATTCCAGGACAGCCAGGGTTATACAGAGAAACCCTGTCCCCAAATAACCAAAACCAAAACTAAAATAAACAAACAAATAAGGAGGTATAAAATAAAATCGATTACCTTTGAGGCAGAGTCTCCCTGTGCAAACCTGGCTGTCCTGGAACTCACCAGGTGCCACTAGATAGGCCTTGAACCCAGTGATCTACAAGCCTCTGCTTCCCAGGGGCTCAGGACAAAGGAATGACTTTTTAAAAAGAAGATGTATATCACACCTGAGGAGCAAAACTGGAGGGCTCGGGTCATGGGATGCAGATTCAAAGGATAATCAAAAGGAAACCTGGAGTAAATATCTGGATTGATATATGAAATAAGAGTGGGTTTATGATCTGCAAGAGATGACCTATCCAGAGATTTTTTTTTAGAATAGCAAGAGAGAACTACTTGGAGAACTGTATAAAGCAGAAAATAGAGAGAGCTGTTTCAAGCAGAACAGAGGCGGATTTAGAGATGGGGGGACTTCCTTAGGACCATGTCTTTGGGGTTCACTTATCCTGTCTGTTCCCATAGGCTGCATTACTGAACTATAGTGTGCCCACTTGCCTAGCATTCACATCTCAGCTTGCCAAACTAGGATGTCAGTTGCCACTTACTTGTCTCTTTCTGCCAAACAGGATGGTACCCAGGGAGGTCTTTGGGAACTTAAGCTTTATTTGACCCCTATTCAAAAATGGAAGTTCTATTCAAAAAGCTTCAGTTTGGTTCCTTCTTACAAGACAAATTTTTTTAAAAATCCCACCTACCTTGTGAGACTTAGTGTTCCTGTTTGTCATCCCTCACCCTCAGCCACCGCCCCACCTCACAGGCTTCCTTCGTAGCACTGGATGTTTTGATAACCCTTATGTAGACCAGGCTGGTCTGGAATTCAGAGATCAGTCTGCCTCTGGCTCCTGAGAGCTGGGCTCAAAGGCCTGTGCTCCCATAACATAAGGCCAATCCAAGTATTTAACCCTCTCTAAGCAGTAAAGTTTTGTTTTCACAAAGGTTCACTGCTTTCTTAAAGGAATTTGATGGCCTAGAGCAGTGACCCTTTCCTGTTCTTTTCAGACTAGGCAATATGAGTAAAATGGTGAAGACCAACCCCAGTTAAAGGAAAAAAAACAAACCACCACTAGAAAAAAATGCAAATTTTATTGCTTAAGGTTTGATTTCTTTGTTTTTTTGTTGTTTTCCTTTTTTCTTTTTTGAGACAGTGTCTCACTGTAGCCCAGGTCTTGTCATGTACCCCATAGTCACCCTGGATTGTACAAAGTAGACTGGCCTCAAGCATTACATCATCATGAGATGGTTTTACACACTGTGTATTCAAATGCTGATTTCTGTGCAAGGACACCTGATTGCTATTGGATGTTGACAGTGTCATAATTGTTGAAGCATCTCCTGTCTCAGTGTTGTGTAAAAATTGTTCTCCATCATCTCTGATTGGTTAATTGTGGAGAGTTTTTGAGGCCCCTTCTAGGAAGGTCATCCTGACCCCCCTAGACCCAGTGACCACAGGACTTTGTTTATTTGTAATCGTACAGCAGTCATGGGCAAACTGGGTTTAAATGACAGGGAAGCTGGAATTAAGGTAGGGGGGTAAGAGAAGAAGAGAGCCAAGACAGAAGCTCTGATCAAGCCTCAAACTTTAATTTTCAGTTCTGCGTTTATATAGGTAAAGACCAATCCTTAGTTTCAGCTGTGTTCTTGTTTCAAAACCAGTTTGAGCAGGCAGTCTTGTTTTTGCAGGAATACTGTGGAATTGGTAAACAGGAGACTTCCACCTGGTCAGAAGACTGCTCCAGGTAGGCTAGGCAACTGGGGCAAAACAAGGTCTGATTAGCTCACTCAAGGCTGGGGGAAGGGTACATTTATTGCCTGTTTGATTACTTTGATTATTGGTTTGTTTCTTGACTACTTTAAGTCTTAGGACTGGTCATATTCTTTGTATGTACTTAGAATGATATAAAAGCAGACTGGGAAAAAAAATAAACCTGCCTTCAGCTTCAGAACTGGCTGGGGTCATGTTACAATGTTGTCTAATTGTGTTTTTCTTTTCAATCCTTGCTCCCTCCCTGGAGAACCCATTGACTGAGCTGACTTGGTCAGTTGATAAAGATCTTGAAAGACCCTCAGTCTAGAGGACCCTTGCTCTTGCCCGGGAAGCACACCACCCCAAGGACACTCATGAGAAACGATCCTTGATGCAAACCGCAAGAGGATTTTATTCAGGCGCCAGCTAGCTGGGGCTCAACTCGTACCCCATGCAGGAGGAGAGGAGAAGAGCCCTGAGTCTAAAATCACACAAGCTTATAAAGGTAAAAACCACAAAATTCGGGACGGGAGGGAACTTCTAGTCAGATGCACTTCTCACAGTGTGTCTCCAGGTGGTCAGGATATGATCCGTTAGTAACTGGGCTCATGTCCCTTATCTGGCACACGCAGCTGTAGTTCTCAGGAATGTTCTGCAAGTTCTCACCCTGTGGGCACTCCCTCAGAGTTCACAAGTTCAGATTCTCAGGCCCCAGAGGAAGAGGGTCTAGCTTAAAATTTTCCATCTTTACAATCTAAACAGCCAATAGCTGGGCAGGAGAGATAAAATGGGATTTTCCATCCCAGTGATGGGGTCAAAGATGGGGGCAGATATCAAGAAGGGTGTCATGAGGGAGTCGCCATGAGGAAATGAATGGAGCAGGAGCAACCAGGGCAAGACTAAGATGGCAGGTAACAGGGCATGTGGCTGGAAAATAGGCCAGGCCATCATAGTCAGGTCAGAATAGATGAATATCTGCCCAGCAATAATTCTTGATGCTTATTAATAAATATAATCTCTGTGTCATCATCTGGGAGTGCACACAAGAGAGACGATACTTACACTTTTATATTATACAATCCTCCTGCCTCAGCCACTTATAGACATTCCCCACTACACTTGGTGGTTTCTCTTTCTTCTTTTTCTCTGGAGACAGGGTCTCACTAGCCCCAGCTGAACTTATAGATGCACCTGTTTCTGTTTCCTCAATGTTGGTAAAGGCTAGTACCATCATGCCCAGACTTACATTTGGTTTCTTTTAGTAAACATTGTGTGTGTGTGCATGTGTGTGAATGTTTCACCTGCATGTTAAATGTACTCTCCCTGTACACCAAGAGCCCAAAGAAATCGGTTGCAAATGGAGTTATGAATGGCTGACACATGTAGATGTCAGCAACCAGACCCAGTACTCTGCAAGACTAACCACTGCTCTTAACACTGTGCTACCCAGCCATATGGTTATATAGACAAATCTTGTCTTGTCTCAGAAAGGAGAAAAAGAAAAAGAAAAAGATTTGTTGCAGAACCACACAGCTACACCTGGCAGAGCCATTATTACCTACTTTACTTGGCTTGGAAAATATTTAAAAAAAATTTTAAATTATATCTCTGTTTTAAAAATCTTTGTACTGGTGAGTCTATACATAGCTGGGAATGTAGTATGATTCCACATACAGGCATACACCATGTAATCAAGCCAGAGGCCCCAAATTTCCATTTCCTCAAACATTATTCTCACCCTTCATACCCTCCCCCAGGTCAGCAAGCTTTATTACAAGTGGAATAAATCAGGCACAGAAAGAAAGCCACCCATGCTCTCATTTGATCAGCATTGGCCGGAGCTTGGCAGGGACACCCCAATTCCTTCTGGAGGACTGTGAAACATTTGCTCTTCCTGGTTCTCACCTTCAAATGTCAGGACCTTCCCCTACTCTTTTTATTCCCCAGATTTTAGGGGAAAACACCCTTTAATTATTTTATTTATCTGGTGTGTGTATGTGTATGTGTGTGTTAGGTGTCTGTTTATGGAATGGGTGTATGTGTGTGGGGTGTGTGTGTATGTGTGTGTGGTGTATATGTGTGTATATGTGTGTGGGGTGTGTATGTGTGTGGTGTGTGTGTATGTGTGTGTGGTGTATGTGTGTATATGTGGGGGGTGTATCTGTGTGTGGGTGTGCATGCATGTGGAGTGTGAGTACATGTGTGGTGTGTGTGTGTGTGTGTGTGTGTATGTGTGTGAAGACATAGTACACAGCACCCATAGTTGGTGCTGGCTCATGCCTCCTAGTCATAGCTTCCTGAAAAAAGAATATTTGAAATAAAAACACAAAACACAATTGAGATTCTAGCCCAAACCCTAGCTTTCTTGGGTAGTGGAGACTGGTTATTGAAGGATGTCCCTTCCCAACCCACTTTAGCAAAAGAGCCTCTCAGGCTTCTCTGTGGCAGACAAGCCAGGAAAGATACACAAGTTGTGTTCCATCATGTACCCATCTACACTGCTGCTTGAAGCCAAATGGGGAGGTTCAGACGCCCCCACAGTATTGCCTGGATAGACCAGACATAAGAAGAATACAGTCATTACAGAGGCAAACAGAAACAGGGCAGACCAGCACATGAACAGCCCTTTCTGCCAAGGCCACCTTTGTGCAGAGCAGTGACTCTTGCCTCCAGCTGTAATAGGAAGGGAGAGCATGGGGACAAGAGAAAGCCACTCAGAGGAGGCAGTACTTCTAGGTAAATGACTAGGGGGACTCATGGCTGAGCTCCGGGAGGCCACAGGACTTCCGTGGCTTGTGTTTACCTGGAAACTTTTTTCCCGGGATAGCTGGTGACTGATCATGAGGAAAAGATACTTTCTGAGTTGGCTTCCAAGGCAAAGATGCTATATTCTAAGTATTTCCTTCCTTCAGCCTCCTACTAATATGACTATTATAGGTTTGCCCCTCTGAAGTGTTATTTAATAAATCTTGACACAGAGGCAATTAAAATGCTCCATCTCAACAACAAGCTGTGTGGAGCGGCGCTGCTGCCTGGGTTAGAAGCCTTCCGGGGGAGCAAGAGCTGCAGATTCGTAGCATTTTTGGCCCAAATGGTGCAGGCAGTGTGGAATTTGAAGTAACCTGTACAATAGCATGATTCCTCCCCTGGCTCCAAAGTGGGGAGCGATGTGATTTTCTTACTGTAAAAAGGGCACAGAACCCGCAAGTGACCACACAGCTTTTCTGAGATGCCACAGAGGTCTAACTTAGCCTTGGTGGTGGGGTGGGGCTTGGTATCCCTCTAGGATGATTTGATACAGGGGACAACATTCTTTTGGAGAACCCCATTTCAGACTTAAGGCTCTGTGTTCTCGAATAGCTAGGTGACTGAAGAAGACAACGGGCTGTCACTTGGCTGCCGCCTCACCGATGTTTAATGTGCCTTTACCATAGGTGCATACCTCCCAACTGTCCTGGTCACAGCCCCGCATGGGATGACTCAGAGTTTAGATGAGATTCCACGTTGAAGGGGGCCTGTCAAAGTTTTCATGGCAAAAGAAGTGGAGGAATCCTTATTTTCAACATCAAATGGAATTTTAAAAGACTGGCCTATTGAATTTTCCATGTGAACCCGAAGTTGCACCATTGGAACAGGGTCAGTACTCAGAGCCTGGCTTCCCACTCAGCCTATCAGAACCCAGAAGCTTAGCTAGGTGAGGGGTGTTCTTCTTGACCTGGTGTTCTTCGATCCAGACCTGTACCTGTTTTCATAGCCTTGCCTTAAATGCAGCTCCTGGATTCTCAGCCTGGGCTCTTTGGGATGAGGACCTGTATCCTAAGCAATTGTTGCTGTTGCCTGGCTTTGGGGAAAATGGGAGGAGACAGTAATACTGGAAGGTATAGCCCCAGAAAGTGCAGGCAGATGATGTCCGGCAGACAATCAGCCATGTCCTGAATACCAGTGAGTGCAAGCCCTTCAGTTTGGATGACTCCTAGTTCTGAGTGCTCCCATAGAGATGGTGCTGAGTCCTCCCATAGAGATGCTGCTGAGTGTTCCTACAAAGATGGTGCTGAGTGCTCCCATAGTGGTGGTACTGAGTGCTCCAATAGAGATGGCGCTGAGTGCTCCCATAGAGATGGTGCTGAGTGCTCCCATAGAGATGGTGTGCTCCCATAGAGATGGTGCTGAGTGCTCCCACAGAGATGGTACTGAGTGCTCCCATAGAGATGGTGCTGAGTGCTCCCACAGTGATGGTTCTGAGTGCTCCCATAGAGATGGTGCTGAGTGCTCCCACAGTGATGGTTCTGAGTGCTCCCACAGTGATGGTGCTGAGTGATGCAACAGTAATGGTACTGAGTGCTCCCATAGTGATGGTACTGAGTGCTCCCACAGTGATGGTACTGAGTGCTCCCACAGTGATGGTGCTGAGTGCTCCCACAGTGATGGTTCTGAGTGCTCCCACAGTGATGGTTCTGAGTGCTCCCATAGAGATGGTGCTGAGTGCTCCCACAGTGATGGTTCTGAGTGCTCCCACAGTGATGGTTCTGAGTGCTCCCATAGTGGTGATGCTCAGTGCTCCCACAGTGATGGTGCTGAGTGCTCCCACAGTGATGGTGCTGAGTGCTCCCATAGAATTGGTGATGCTTAATCTACCACCTCACAGGTCACTGAAGTAGAGCTGTGGTTATTTAAAGAGCCAAATCATGTATTTTTGTGAACTCACATTCAATATTATAAACACATTTACATGAACCATGGTAACTTTTTTCTCCACTAAGTGGAAATGATAGGAGTTTACCTACAGCCACTATGATTTTCATCTCTTACAAAGAATTGCAAATTCATGATTTTATATTTACAGTTATGTACATAGCTGACATGGGTTGGCTATTTTAGATTTTGAGCATGAAGATATCATGTAGTCCAGGCTAGCCTTGAACTTGATGTAGCCAAGGATGATTTCTGGCCCTACTTCCTCCACTTCCCAAGTGAGGTGATTACAGGCATTCATCACAACATCTGGTTTACTTGGTGCACAGGGCTTCGTGCCCTCTGGGTAAGCACTCTACCACCTGAACCCCAGCCCCAGCCCACAGTGTCCTTTGTTGACATTTTATTGTATACTATTCACTCCTGGGAGGTAACCTGGGGGTTGGCCTGAGGCCTGCTCACACAGCTCTTTACTTGGGGACACTGTGGGTTGGCTTTCACTGTGACACTGATAAGCCTGGTGCTAACAGTCTTGGAGCTGAGTCTTCCTGCCAGAGAAGTATCAGATTTAGGGCAGGGTGACAGGAGACTCACAGTTTCAGCTGCTCTGAAGAAGGCGTATAAGCACCATCCCGAGGCAAGGAGTTAGTAATCTGTGGCCCTCCCAACACAAACAACATGTTAAGAAAGAGGCCGACGGTGCAGAGCCCTCTACCGTGTGGAGATGCAGCCCTGCCAGTCTGGATCCCGGGGCTGGGGTCAGCCCTTTACTGTTCCTGAGCTTTGGTTTCTACCTGGGGAGAAATAATCTTTTGCCTCACTCGGTCTGTGACCTTTCCCTCCACAGTTCCTGTACTTGACCAGTGGCCAAGCTCCGTGTCCACTTTTGAAAAAGCCTTTGAAATCTGTCTGTGGTCTATAATCGCACTGTAAATGTTCTTCATCTTTTCTCTCAGAAAAACCATTTCCCCCCATTTCCAACAAACACCCGTTCCTTAGTTCTGTCCTGAATTATAACATTGAACACATGGAGGCCTGAATCAAACCCAGTTCAAAGTCAGGAATGAGTGTGGGCGCCTCATCCCTTAGAAATGCCTGACCATGTGCAGGCATGCGAGCTCTATCAGTGCGTATGAACTTCTGTATGTATATTTGATAGTTCAACCACATACATTCTCTAATGCAAAGTGGAGGGAAATGTCTGCTGGGCTCTGATTGCCTTTAGCAAAGTGTCCCAGGCATGTGTTCCTACATTAACTGGGAAATTAATTTTCCCGTGACCCAGATTCAGCATGCAAACATCTGGTTGAACCTAAGCATTCACCACTCAACCCAAACTGTCTCTCTAATGGTGTCTTCCCACTTCTTAATTCTTCAGTTCATTTGTCCTCGTTATGACCCCACCAAGTTGATCCAATTCCTTGAAGTGATACCCCCCAGCCAGCCCGACAAAACATCCTAACTGGTAATGGATGTTTTGCCTCCTTTGAAACTATGGTGCCTCCCATGACAAGCTCTGCCCACTCTTTATAACCAGTTGATTACTTGCTTTATCTGCATCCACTTTGAGTTGGAAAGTCTTCCTTAAGAGAGTGAGAAAACAGAGCCCACTGGGCCATGAGGCCTAACTTCATCACAGCTGTAACATCTCCTGGCAACTATATTCCTCTTCTAATGATATGAGATGTTCCTGGTTGGATTTGAGTATTTCCCCAAAGTTCTCAGTAATCGTGTGATGGGAGGCAGAGAAAGGAAAATCCCTGGGAGCTTATGGACCAGTTATCTTAGTGTATTTGGGAAAAAGTTCCAGGCAATGAGAAACTCTGTCTCAAGCAAAAGGTAGAAGCTACCTGAGGACCAACATCCAAGATTTTCACACACACACACACACACACACACACACACACACACACACACACAGTACATGCACAATGCTTACACGTGTCCACACATGAACATATACACAGACACAAAGTCATCTTAGTTCTAACAGTGTATTCTTTTACAATGATTAGACACACCTTTAAATTGTAGTACCATTTTTCCACATCTTTAAAGGTGAATAGCCTCTGCAACCATACCTTTGGCAGTCCTAAATATCTTTTGCAAATCAACCTATCCTATTTCTAGGTAATCACTCTGTTTTTTTTTCTCTCTCAAAATCCATCCATTCCTACCCTTGAAATCCTCTTTAAATGAAAATGGTCTCAACCTTGAGTTCATGTTTTTGTGACTTAATGATTCGTTTCAGAGAAAAGTTATCTTGCTTCTTACCTGTGAGCCTGAGCCATCCAGGGCCCACAGGTGACTTGTGACCTCCTACAGCTAGCATGAGTGTTTTGCTAAGCTGAGCTTCCAGTGCTGTTGCTGGGAGCTGATGCTCCGTGGCCTGAAGTGACTAAGAAAATATATATTTACACTAGCCAACATTTCTACGAGTTCTGAAAGCCATTAACAGGTATTTTGGTGAAACATGTCGGTGATGGAGACAGCTGTGGGTCATATAAGACTTTAGATTGGGCTGGGACCTGGAGGGCAACAGGCATGCATCCTTACTATTATGGCCTGGGATCTAGGAGGTACCTGGCAACTGTTGGGCCAATGACTGGGTGATGAGTGTTCCATGAGGCAGCCCTGTACACGACACAAGAGTCAGTGGGACCTCAGTTCTAGACCTTGCTTTGGACCTGCTAAGTGGTAGGAAGAGCATTGATTTGTCTCTTTTCTGAGGCTGCAAAGCTCCTACACCCTGGCTCTCATTAACAGTTGTTGATGTGATCACACAAGCTAAGGAAATCAGACAGCTCCGACCTCTATGACATACTAAGAGCCCCTTGGCCTCCCTGGCCTGGTTCCTTGACTTTGGGTTGTACTCCACCATAGTATCCCAGCCTTCCTTCCACAGTGCTCCTGTACATGGAAGGAGTCTAATCCTGACCTGCTAAAGTTAGGGCTGGAGTATTCTCTAAAGGCTCACGCATGTGGTGATGGCTGGAGTCCTCAGCTTGGCGCCATGGAAGGTAGTAGGGAGTTTAAAAGGCGGGACCCAGCCGGCGACCTGAGGTCTTTGGGGATGTGCCCCAAAGGTGACTGGGATGCTGGCTCACTCATTTTCTGTTTCATGATTTGGTCACGAGGTGAGAAGTTCTGTTCAGTCATGTGATCTCACTACAGCATGCCAGGCAGACACTCCACTACTGAGTCTCAGCCTTAACCTATTTCTAGAGCTCTATTCAGCCAGTATTTGGCTGCCCGGGTCTTCTCTTTACCCTGTAACTGGCACAGTCTTGGTTGGTAGGGGATCTATCAGCAGTAGTGAACAAAGAAACTTAGGTTTGGGAACAAAAAAAAAAAATCCCAGACCAGGAAAAATATCTATAAATGTCTGCAGCAGACACCTCCTAAAGACTCAAAAGTTTAGAAGATTCCCCAGGAAAAGGGGCAGGAATTCTCAGTGTATCTTGAAATGTATAAGAATTGGGGATCTGATAGACAGAGCTGTGAAAAAGACAAGACCTAGCAAAATGCTAACCACAGGATTTAGTTGTCAGATACACAGTGCTCACTGTAAAAATGTTTATAGCTTCGTTGGAAGTTTGAAATTTCTCATTATTAAAAAAGAAAGGAAGAAAATCTCCCAAAGAGTCCCCAGGTGACTGTGGGCCTGGGCCTGTCTGAGAGCGTCTGGAGGACCTGAGCACGAAGAGGCGGGTTGCCGCAGAGCCCAGTGGCCGCCCAGGGAGGCCGGCTCATCTTTCTTCTCATATTTACAGTATAATAATGCTGAGATAACGGCCCCACGGTGAAGAAGTAACTGCTATGGCAGCTAATGAAGTCCTCATCCCCTTACCAAAGGCTGGGCCGGTCCTCTCACGGCAGATAGAGGAGCTGCTAGTGTTCTCTGTCAAGTTGGTTCTCTGTCAAGTTGGATGTTAGACTGGGGGTCAGAGACCCACCGTGCCTGAGAGTCCCTGCGTGCCACCCTGAAGAAAGTCCCCATTTCACCATGTGTTATCTAGTACATGTCTGCTTTGTTTGAAACAGGGCACGTGATGTTTTTAGCAGTCTTAGAAACAGAAGCTCTCTGCCACTCTACAATAGAGAACAATATGCCAAGAGGCTCAGGTGCCCTGGTTCTGCTAGGATCCCCACCTTCCAGGCCCACTGGCCCTCCTTGCTGGAGTGAGGCAGACTTGGAGTTCAGACACACATCACATAGTCCTCTATCAACCAGTGTGGTCACGGGAAGCCAGGCTTTCACCATAGCCCCACAGGGTTGCCATCAGAAACACATCCAAGAAAGGATGCTTGTCATGACAACAAACATGATTCACCATTTAAAACTCGTGTTTAATGAAGGACTTCATAGTTTTATATGCTAAATTGGGTCACAGGACCTGGCCCAAATGTCAGCTAGCATAGACTTTTAAAACCCTTGTTTACTCTCTGCCCTGACAAATCTGAGATTGTACAATTCAGCCCAAACCAACCACAACCATACAGACTCACTAAAATAGAACACTGAAGGGAGACATACATGCATGAACACACGTGATCACACTCAACAAACAGACAGAACCCTGGAAATGGAGGCACTCATTGCAATAAGTCTGAAAGTCTCTTCATGCTGAGTTCACTATGGTGTTGACCACAGTCAGCTCTTAGTGTGGGTTCAGGTCAAGCTGGAGCAGCATCCTAGCCTGTGTTACATGGCTTCCAGAAGGATCTCAGCCCAGGGGGAAGGAGGTGGAGAGTGGTAGGTCAGTCCTGGGCACAGGTTTGTATTCTTTTCTTTCTCGTGGTAATATGGTATTCCAAATGGCCACAAGATCAATGGTACTGCTTTCTTGGAGGAAATCATTTAAAAATTTGAAGAAGACAAGAAATGAAGGAAAGAAGAAAGAAGGAAAGAAAGAAGAAAGAAAAAGAAAGAAAGAAAGAAAGAAAGAAAGAAAGAAAGAATAGTGTATGTCTTAAAATTCAAAATACTGCCAAGTGTGGTACTGCTTGCCTTTAATAATATCATCTGGATGGCGGAGATAGGCAAATCTCTGTGTTTTAGGCTACTTTGGCTTACATAGAAAGTTCCAAAACAGTCAGGGCTACATAGAAAGACCCTGTATCAAAAACAAAACAAAAAATAATAAAGAATTCAAACACCTAAAAAAAGAAAGAAAGAAAGAAAGAAAGAAAGAAAGAGAGAGAAAGACAAAATTGATTCCATTACACAGCATTCCAAGAATGGTTTCATGTCCTTTGAATCTCAGGGTTTTATTTGTTTGTTTTATTTTGTTTCATTTTGTTTATTTCAGACTTTATTATTAACTTTGCTTGAGTAAGTGAAGCAAGTACTCATGGAACTGCCACTAGACATGGAATCCATTTGTACTGTGAAGTTTATGTAACTAAGTGGCTTTGCTCTCAGGACACAACACCCACATTTCTCCCTTAGAGAGATATCTCAGTTTGTGATGCGTGTGTTTAGAGCTCTTTTGGTAAGTACATCGATGTCTACTTCCTTTTCTCTCCTATCCTGAATGGCCAAGTGTTTGAAAATACAACTTGGGGCCAAGATAGTGTGACAGTCATCTAGCATCTGCACGCTTTCATGGAGGGACGAATAGGTGTGTGTGTGTGTGTGTGTGTGCGCGCGCGCGCGCGCGCGCGCGCGCGCGCATGCATACACATCTGTGTGCATCTGTGTGCAGTGTGTACCCATGCACATATGAAGTCTCTTAGGCCTGGCTAAAGGCTGGGAGTTAGATGGAAACTTACTTCTCTGTGGCAACCCAGTTTTATTGGCAGGGAATTCATAGCCTGGTATCAGATGTGATGGCACACACCTACAATCCAGCATCCAGGAAGCTGTGGCAGGGGGATTGCTTCAGGTCTGACTGAGGCCAGCCTGGGCTATGAAACCTTGTCTCACAAGCCAAAGCAATAACAACAACAACCACAGCAAAGAGGATATTAATTTTGGGAATCAGATACATGAACTTGCAGGCCAAGAAGTCCTGTAGTGGCCATCTCAAATCAAAGAGTGAGGGAACTGATGGCCTTCAAGTTGAGCCCAAGTAACCCAGTGTCTTCTCAGGTTTCTGGCAATTTGATAGTCTAGGTCCATGGTATAAGTTCTAGAGTCTGAAGGTTGAAGAACCCAGAGCTGTGATATCAGTTCAAAGACAGGAGAAATGGATTCCAACTTCCAAAGTGACAATGAACCCCATTTTCTTCTTCTGTGTGTTCCCCTTTCCCCCCAGGCAGACAGATTGACTAGTGCTCATCTACAGGCCTGTCTTCCTCATTTGGTACATGGATTCAAATGGCAGAATCACTTGGAAAAACCCTCAAGGCACACCCAGAATTCACACTGTCCAGGTGACCCATAACCCAGTCAAAACAAATTACCCATTGCTTTGCTGATGAGCTGCCCTCTTCACATCCTGGCGGAAGCCAAAGTCTAGCCTGGGATTCCACAGCTCGATGTGGTCATTCTAGCCTGGGATTCCACAGCGCGATGTGGTCGTTCTAGCCTGGGATTCCACAGCGAGACGTGGTCGTTCTAGCCTGGGATTCCACAGCGAGACGTGGTCGTTCTAGCCTGGGATTCCACAGCGAGACGTGGTCGTTCTAGCCTGGGATTCCACAGCGCGACGTGGTCGTTCTAGCCTGGGATTCCACAGCGCGATGTGGTCATTCTGCTGCTCTTGCTTCAGTTTGCTCGCTTCTGTCTTCTAGTCAGGGCTGCTTCTCCACCTTGAAAGGTTTTGTTGTTGTTGTTTGTTTGGTTTTGGTTTTTTGTCCTCCCTGTGGCCTGGCTCTTCCTGGATCCAAAGCTGGTCCTCTGATACACTCTTCTACCTCTTCTGACAAGCGTCCTATGCCCCTTGGCCCAGAGAGACTTTCAGAGCATCCCAGATGTCCTGGAGCCAGAGAAGCAGAGCCGCCCTGGAGACGCCTCTGATGCCCTCCTTTGAGAAGGTCAGTGCCAGCAAACAGGGACCCTCCCCCTCCACTCCCTGACCAGCAGCTGCTGGTCCTCAGAGTGCCCGCAGACACCGGGGAACTCCTACTTGTACTATAATCCTAAGAAGTCATTTACTTCCCGTGGATGGCAGGGGCGGTGAATAAAGCCCAGAGCATCAGAACCCAGCAGGAGCAGCCATGCGCGCTTCTTTATTATTTTTACATGTATTTATTTGATGTGTATGCTTGCCACAACATGTGTGTGGAGGTCAGAGGACAACCGTAAGAGTCAGTTCTCTCTTCTACCGTGTAGGCTCCAGGGATCAGACGCTTGTCCTCAAGCTTGTGGGTGGTTAGTGATCACCTTTGCCAACGAACCATCTCCCTGGCTGTGCATCCTTACCACAGTGTACCTGCATTAGTACCACTCAAGGACACTTTGGTGAGGCAGAAGAAAATTGAATTAAAAAAATAATGACCCATAAGTATGCACTACTTTATTTCTTTTGAGATGGAATTTCATTATGTAACCCTGGCTGGCCTGAGATTTGATATAGACTAGACTGACCTCAAACTTAAAGAGAACCTCCAGCCTCGCCTCCTGAGTGCTGGGACGAAGGGCAGACATCACCTTGCCTGACTCATTTTAATAGTTTGTGCAGCAAAATGGGAAGTGTGCATAAAACACTTGGGCACACGGGGGAATACCTGCTTCCTGGAGGAAGGGCACGTGTGTGCCTGCATTGTGAACTAGCTGCGGCTTGCTTGCTTTGTTTCTTTGTTTGTTTCTTTGTTTGTTTCTTTGTTTCTTTCTTTCTAATTGAATGTGGTTCCTGCTCCCTGCCTCCTGAGTACTATCTGGGTCCAGGCCCTACTTGACTCCCAAGATCAGATAAGATTAGGCCCATTCTCAATGCCGTGGCTGTAGATCTTCTTTTACTCTCTGAGGACACTGAGTACTTACTCATGTAGTAAGTACCGTGAAGGTGATGCCGATAGACATGGGATTCCAGGTGGGCCCTGTGTGGTCACCCTTGGTGTTCCAGCCTCGGCCTTCATAGACATGACCATCCTCTCCAATGAGGAAGCTGTGAAGGAGGGGCGGAGCTTGATAAGGGTAGGAGGGGCCTCAATATCCTTCACTCATCTTCTACAGTATTAAGCAACCACACCCTTTTATTGCACCTCTGTTCCTTGCCAAGCATTTGTAGCAACTGGTGAGCTGCCACCCCCAATTTACATAGAATCAGAGAGGTCCAAAGCCATACAGAAATCATCATTAACCACCCAGCAAACCATTGCCTGTGGGTAAGGTTGGGATTTATCGTTTCCTCCTGTCTTCCCATGCCTGTGAAGTCACCCCACCCCACTGCTGCCTTCCCACGGGCTAAGCTGGCAATTAGGGACCCAGAAAGCCACTTACTTGCACAAAGTCCCAGGCTCAGACGGCTCTGCCCTCAGAAGTCTGTCCTTGGGCCAGTGACATGGCTCACCCAGTAAAGAAAGGCCCTTTACTAAACTTGACGACTGAGTTCTATGTCAGGGACCTGTCAGGAGCCTTCTAGGGAAGGGTTAGGGTAGCAGGTGACGACCCTGGAGGGAGCCTGCCATTTTTTTGCATGGCTTAAGATGGGTGAGCTCTGAGAGGCAAGGTCCCAAGAAGGTCTCAGGATGGCTTCTTGCAGCTCATAGGCCTTTCCTGTCACTATTACACAGCCTAAGGATTCCCGGGCATTAGCCCACTCTATTGAGCACACTTCTTGGAGATCAACATAAAGATGAACTTTCATGAATTAATGTTGTTTAGACGAATTACTGATTTTATAGAATTCTTGATTTGATTCAAATAATTTTAGGAAGGAAGTGTTAGGAATGGTTTTAGTTGTTTTGCCAGAAAGATGTAATAAAATCAGAATCAAAAATAGAAAGTGTCCCCTCCTCATAGAACAGTAAGTAAAGGCTGCATAATAGGGAATACAGTGAGCTTTCATAAATGCACTAAGAAGAGAAATAGGCTTTGGGAAGATTTATGATCAAGGAAAAACATTCATTCTAGGTCAGGTCCAAGGATAAGGTCACAGGTTTGCATTATGATAAATCAAGGCCTTGTAAAGCTGTTGATTTGAACTTATAATGAGCTTATAGATGAAATACTGCTTTGAACTTAATATTAGCATCCTTCTGTAACTCCCCTTCTGTGTAACATTTTATTTATGAGGTAAGTTTCTAAGAACTTTTGTCTATAAAAAGGTCAGAGAAAAGAAATAAAGTGTGACTTGGGAGACTGCCCTATCCATCCATCCATCCATCCATCCATCCATCCATCCATCCATCCATCCATCCAAATGTATGTGTGTGGCATTTGGGCTCAGCCTCTTTCACCAGATGTATATATGTATATATCTGTTGTCTATATGTATGTGTATAGGTGTATGTGAATTATGTAAGCATGCATAAATACTTATGGAGTTGATTGAGACAGGTGGTCATGCCTGACCTGTGTGTGTGTGTGTGTGCGTGTGCGTGTGTGTGTGTGTGTGTGTGTGTGTGTGTGTGTGTGTGTATTTGCCTCTGTAAAGGATTTTAATTCCTTTTCTTTCTTTTCTTTCTGGTTCACGAAGTATTAACAAGTCCCATACTTTTTGCCTAGCCAGCAAGAGGTCCTTGAGCCAGAGAGGAGAGAAACCAGCGCTTATTAAAGCACAAATAATAAGGTCATAAGGCCAGGGATCATCTGTCTTTAGCCTTCATCCAATGCTATGTCCCACCCAGTACAGTTCCCCTAAGGTAGGGGCAGGCCCCCAGCAGGGACCAACATTCCAACAGGAGTGACCTCCACACAAACGTTGTGTTATGTGTCTGTCCCCAGCCAAATAAACAAGTGTAAAAGATTGAGTGTCCAAGGACGTTTGCTTTGGTCCAGCCTGCATTGGCTCTTGGAGTCCTCTCGTGCATGACTGTGGACTCAGGGGTGGAGGCTACATCTCTGGAGGTTTCCAATCCTAGCATGGTAGCAGATCTGTGAATTCCATTCATTAACTAAGTCTCAGCTGAGAACCACCCCCAGGTGGGCGCCTTGGAGCAGCTTCCTCGAGTTGGACGATAGAGGATTCAGCCTCTGAGGTGCTGATGAGGCAGAGGATGGAATCTCTTAGGAGGCCAGATCATAGCCTGCCTCACAGGAGACTGGATCAAGATGGAGACACGGGCACCCAGAGCCAGGCTCAATAAGCCTGGTGTCCTGGTAAGCCATGGGCCTTTTTCTGGAAGACTAGTGGGCACTTTGGTGTGTGTGAGGCAAACCTGTCTTCAGCACAGGGACAAAAGTCCTGTCACTTTAGGGAGACACCGGATCCACCAGCAGGGAAGCCATCGGCGACTCCTGCATCCCCTGTGCATAATTTTAACAACACCTGGCCTTGGGGGGAGGCACTGTGTGATTTTACAGGGATGCCGTAAACCTCAGCCACCATCATAAGATAGCCATAGTTAAGAGTTTCATATAGGGGCCGGAGAGATGGCTCAGTGGTTGAGTGCTTACTGCTCTCACAGAAGACACGGGTTCGATTCCCAGGACCCACGTGGTGGTTCACAACTTGTAATTCAGCTCCAAGGGGATCTAATGCTCTCTTCTGACCTCTAGGGCTCTTGTACACACATGCTGTACAGACATACACTGAGGTGTATACACGCCCACATACACAAAGAGAAACACAGACACACACACACACACACACACACACACACACACACACACACACACACCACAGATAGATAGAACAAACCGAAGCCTTCATTTACAGGCAAGGAAAGTGAGGCTCAAGGCTGTGGCCCCAGTTCAGTCTTCCCCACACCCCACTTCAATCCAGAGAAGGAACTATGATGTTGGAGCCTTAGATGATCAAAATCTCGGATGGAATGGCCTTAAGACATCTTTAAGGCTTCTGACCCTCAGGTGTTTGGCAGAGCTGTCTTATGGATTGGGAACCAGCATTTCCAGTAAATTCTGCAGGTGATTGGCTCTTAGCTCAGCCTTAGAAGTCACGGGGTTCAAATATTCCTTTTGGAAACAGGCCCAGGTATGACACCCCAGCCTGTGACACTGAAAAGCAGGTGTGACAGATGGTCGTGTTCTTCAGAGTCCGTGTAAGCAGACCTTTGTGGCCAGCCAGTGGGAGCCTACTAACACCTGGGTCCATCTATGCCCATCCCTCACCCAGAACCTTCTGTGGATTCTGTTTGACCTCAATCCTCACCATGACCTTTGGGTCTCTCTACCCCTCCCCCAGCCCCATCTTTGGCTGAAGGAACCTCCTAGCACTTGCCTCTGCGCTGGACGCCCCAACTCCCTAGCTTCCTTCTGCCTCTTCTAGAGCTATATCAAAGCCACAGGAAGCCTTCCCTTACCTAGGGATCTGGCATCTGTTACCCTTACCTATCCTCCCCCACCCCCATCCACCCTAACTAGAGATAAGATCTTGCTGAGAAGCCCAGGCTGGCCTTGAACTCACAGCAATCCTCTTTCCTCAGCCTCCCAACTGCTGGGATTATAGGCATCAATATCATGCCTAGCACAGCACGCCTCCCCCCTTTCAAAGTGTGTGTGTGTGTGTGTGTGTGTGTGTGTGTGTGATATGTATGTGTGTGATGTATGTGTAGGTGTCAGGACACCATCAGTCCACTATAGTCGGTTTTCTCCTACCTGGGTTAGAACTCAGGATGTACTTAGGATGTCCTTGCTAGGAAGTGCCTTTACATGCCAAACCATCTTTCTCTGTGGGTTCTTCGTCCACCCCAAACCCATCTTTTTCTGTCTTTATGCACACAGGGCTATAGTGATATGCCTCAAGCAATGTCCCCTCTAGAACTCTGGCACACAGGAGACATTAGCCCATAGATTTGGGGCTCCTGCAGAGTGGATCCAGGCAGGAGAGGAGGTAGGGGGGTAATGGGAAGAGTAGAGGGAAGGAAGACCATGATCAGGATGTTATGTGAAGAAAAAAACAAAAATCTCTTTTCAATAAAAGAAAAGGAAAGAAAGTAGAAGTCATTATTTAGATGAAGGGAAGTGATAGAAAAAGGCAGCATGCTGCAGGGAGGAGGGTGGTGGGAGGAGGGTGGTGGGAAGAAAATGTGGCAGAGAGGAGGGTGGTGGGAGGAAGATGAGGAGGGAGGAGGGTGGTGGGAGGAGGGTGGTGGGAGGAGGGTGGTGAGAAGAAAATGTGGCAGAGAGGAGGGTGGTGGGAGGAAGATGAGGAGGGAGGAGGGTGGTAGGAGGAAGAAGGACAAAACAAAGTGTTATGACATGTGTGTATAAAATGGAATTGTGAATCCTGTTATTTGAATGCTAACTAAAATTTTTACTTTAAATGGTTGGAGGGAGGGCTCAGAAGTTAAGAGTACTTGCTGCTCTTGCAGAGGACTAGGGGTCAGCTCTCAAAATCCATCTCAGGTCCCTCATGACCATCTGTAAGAGCAGCTCCAGAGGATTCAATGCTGTCTGCTGGCCTCTGCAGGCACCACACGAGTGTTCAAACAACCGCCCCACACACGTGTGTGTACACACACACACACACATACACACACACATACACACATACACGCACACACACATACACACACATACACATACACACATACACACACATGCACACACACACATATACACACATGCACACACACACACGCACACATACACACACACAAACACACACATACACACATACACATACACATACACACACATACACACATACACATACACATACACACGCACACACACGCACACATACACACACGCACACACACACACACATACACACATACACACACACATACACATACACACACATACACACACACGCACACACACACATACACACACACGCACACACACATACGCACACATACACATACACACACACATACATACACACACACACACATACACACATACACACACATACACACATACACACACATACACATACACACACACATATACACATACACACACATACACACACATACACATACACACACATACACACACACATACACACATACACACACACACAAATAATTTTTAAAACTCTGGGAGACTTCTGTGAGGAGACACGTGAGTCTGTCTTCAGGAGTGTTCTACAGTGAACTGTGAGTTGGAAATTGATGGATGTGGTTCCCAGCCATGTCCACATGATGCCCCATGTGTCAGGATGCTCTTGGTGCTCATTTCTGTGACTGTGCACCTAGACTTCTTGGAGACCACTGTCAACTCAACTTTGATGAATGTGCCAGTCAGCCATGTCTCCATGGAGATCTGTGTGTGGATGGAGGAAACAACTACTACCGTGCCTGCATGGGGAGTGGATTCA
This sequence comes from Tokudaia muenninki, assembly GCA_036184385.1. Taxonomy (NCBI): domain Eukaryota; kingdom Metazoa; phylum Chordata; class Mammalia; order Rodentia; family Muridae; genus Tokudaia; species Tokudaia muenninki. Next base: position 1,222,610 of record BTHS01000012.1, on the reverse strand, counting down.
CAGGGCCACATTGTGAGGCTTTGATACCTCACTGTTGGTCAAAGCCTTGTCACAAGGATAGAACATGTGAAGACACTGCTGACAGCTAAATTTGTCACTGCTGGCCTAGATAAATAGGTGCCCTTTGTGAGACAGACATAAATGTGCTAAGTTGTCCTCAGAGGATCAATAGGACACATTGTAGGCCTGCCTTCCTACCTTGGAGCCTCAGGCTATGTTTGTATCTGTCAGCCTGGATTCACAGTCACAAGCCTAGAATAATTGTCCTGTGAGAGGCACCACCCAGCAGCTACTGAAACAGATGCAAAGACCCACAGCCAAACGTGAGACCAAGCTCAGGAAGTCTTATGGAAGAGTTGGGGGAAGGATTGGGGAACCTATAGGGGATAGGGACTCCACAGAAGACCATAGGAGTCAACTATCCTATACCTTTGGGAGTTCATACAAGGGCTGGACCCAGGCTCCTGCACGTATGTAGCAGATGTTCAGCTTGGTCTTCATGCAGGTCACCCAACAACTGGAATGGGGGCTTATCCTGACTCTGTTGCCTGCCTGTGGATTCTGTTTCCCTGACTGGGCTGCTTTGTCTGCCTCAGTGGGAGAGGATGCGCCTAGTGTTACAATAACTTCAGGTGCCTCGGTGGGAGAGGATGGGCCTAGTGTTACAATAACTTCAGGTGCCTCGGTGGGAGAGGATGGGCCTAGTGTTACAATAACTTCAGGTGCCTCGGTGGGAGAGGATGGGCCTAGTGTTACAATAACTTCAGGTGCCTCGGTGGGAGAGGATGCGCCTAGTGTTACAATAACTTCAGGTGCCTCGGTGGGAGAGGATGCGCCTAGTGTTACAATAACTTCAGGTGCCTCGGTAGGTTGGTACCCAGGAGGGACTTCCCTTTTCTCAGAGGTGAAAGAGAGGGGTGAGGGGGACTGGGAGGAAAAGGGAACAGTGTGTGTGTGTGTGTGTGTGTGAGAGAGAGAGAGAGAGAGAGAGAGGGGTGCAATCAGGTTGTAAAGTGAATAAATAAATAAATAAATAAATAAATAAATAAATAAATAAATTAAATTAAAAACCCAGGAGAGATGGCTCCATAGTTAAGAGCACTTGCTGTTCTAGCAGAGAAACAAGATTCGATTCCTAGCACTCATATGGCAGTTCACAACCATGTGTATCCCAAATCCTAGGATCAGTCACCCTTTATTGATCTCTGCAGACCCTGAATTCATGTAGTACATAGACATATAGGCAGGCAAGACACCCATTTACATAAAATTTTTAAAACTGAAATTTTTTTTTTTTGGTTTTTTGAGACAGGGTTTCTCTGTGTAGCCCTGGCTGTCCTGGAACTCACTGTGTAGACCAGGCTGGCCTCAAACTCAGAAATCCTCCTGCCTCTGCCTCCCAAGTGCTGGGATTAAAAGTGTGCGCCACTACTGCCTGGCAAAACTGAAAAAATTTTAAGAGACACTAAAAAAGTTAGGGGAGAAGCAATAAAAGAGAAGGTAATGCAGTATGGGAGAAAATATGTTTAATATACTATATACTTGCATGCTGTACTAGTCAGGGTTATCTAGAGTCACAGAAAGTATGGAATGTCTCTCTATATTGAGGGAATTTATTGTGATGACTTACAGTCTGTGTTCCAACTAACCCAACAGTGGGCAGCTGTGGATGGGAAGTCCAAGAATCTAGTAGTTGCTCAGTCCCACGAGGTTACTTGTTTCAGCGGGTCTTCTGTAGAAGTAGGTTCCAACAGATGTGCTGGCAAGTAAGCCAGAGAAGAGTGAATCTTCCTTCTTCCAATGTCCTCGTGTTGGTCTCCAACAGCAAGTGTGGCCAAGATTAAAGGTGTATGCCACTATGCCAGACTTACCTTGAACTCAGAGATCTCCTTGCCTTAGTCTCCTGGGATTAAAGGCATGTACTACTTTGCCTGGGCCTAAGCTTTTCACAGTTACTATGCCTCAGGATCTCCATGCCAAGATCCAAGTCAGAAACTTGTGTTTTCCAGTCTCAAGACCTGGATCACAGGTGAGCCCTCCAATTCTGGATTGTAGTTCATTCCAGAGATAGTTAAGTTGACAACCAGGAATAGCTATTACACATACAAATGTCCCTTTATAACATAGCCATGTACAATGGATGTACACAATGAAAATTATTTTAATAATCAAAGAATGTAAGTAAGTAAACAAATAGAAAGAAATATTAATAGTAGGTAAAATAAAAACTGAGGAGTTGGGGTGCAGCTCAGTAGAGTGCTTACCCAGTATGCAAGAGGTTCTGAGTTCAAGGCTCAAGTGTTGCATAACCCAGGATCAGTGGTGTTCATCATCTGCAATCCCAGGGGCGGTGCTGTACACCTGCAATCCCAGCAATTAATGAGAGGAAAGGGAATCAGGAGTCAAAGTCATCTTCAGCTATGCAGAAAGCTCAAGACCAGCCTGAGCCACATGAGAGACTTTCTTGAAGCATTATTTGAGTAAATAAAATTTGAAATGAACAAACATAAACCCAAAATATTTTAAAATATCAATATAATACATCTAGCTAAACTGAAATGAAGACAAAAATGGAACTGGATGGTAAAAAGAAATGAAGACAGAGATTGCATGGACTCCAGGGCATAAGCAAAGGAGCATGGCTGGAAACCGAATGTACATCTACGGATTAGGGGGCTGGAGAGATGGGTTAGGAGTTAAGAGCACTGATACCCTTCCAGAAAACCTGGGTTCAATTCCGAGCACCCCCACAGCAGCTCACATCTGTCTGTAACTCCAGTTCTGGGTGACCGGGTGTCCTCACATATGTACATGTAAGCAACATACCAATGCAGGTAAAATAAAACAAAGAAATCATTTTTAAACATCAAAGAGTTAGAAAGTTAAAGAGTGGAGTTAAGTTTCTATTGAAGACCCAGGGTCATCCTTCTACAGCCGTGTTCCTTTTAGCCAGTGTCATTTGATTTTAAGAGTTCTGATACCTGGGGTTCGAAGGGGGCTCCCACTTCTCAGATGAGAAGGGGAGGGGGAAATGGGGTAGAAGCTGTATGAGGGTAGGGGCCTGGAAGGAGGGAGGGGGCTGATACTGGGATGTAAGTGAATAAATTTTAGGAAAAGTATTCTGATCTTTTGTAAACATTATGTTTACAAAATGACAGTCTATAGTTTCCCTTTCCATTTGGACTCTATTAGCCCATATATGAAAGTATTATCTTTGTTTTTTCCTCCTCAGGGTTCCTAGCTTGATAATCATTTGGATGAAATTTTCATAATATCAGAAAGTTCCCAGACTGTATTGCTTTATTTAATTTTTCTATATTCCTCTGCATTCATTATTTTTTAAAATTTAATTTTGTGTGTTTGTGCACACACCAGTGCATGTGTTTGTGTGTGTGTGTGTGTGAAGTGTGTGTGTGTGTGTGAATGTGTTGAGTTCACTTTCATAGCTATCCCTAAATGCAAGTGGTCTTCAGGCCACAGGCTAGACACACCTCGATGGCCACAGTCTCTCCTCACAGAGAACAGAATAAAAAGAGCGCTGTCACATCTGTGCATGTCTGAGTTAGACTGGGCACCTCGAAAGTCTTGCTCATTGCAGGTTTTCACATCTCTTGATTGAAAAATGGTCCACATTGAATGAAAATGTCGGTACTCCTGGGGCATCAGGCAAGAACCTCACAGCAAGAGATCTGGAGGGCACAAGGAACAACCTCACTTTCATATAGCTAGAGATGCCATAAACTACATTAGGGAATAAGCTATGTCATCACTCGATGAGGTTCCATGTAAATCTGAGATGTCACAAATGCTTGTGGAGGGCCAGCGAGATGGCTCCTTTAGTAAAGGTGCTTGCCATCAAGCCTAATGATCTGAGTTCAATTCCTGGGACCAACACATTGAAGGAGAGCACTGACTCCTGAAAATTACTCTCTCTTACACACTGAATAAAGAAATAAAAGTTTTCTTAAAGTAAATAAATATTTGTGGAATGTGTAGGATCATAGCAGTGGAGAAGGTATAGTCATACTTCCTAGACCTGTGTTAACCTTTGGGTCTTGATCACTTTGGGAGGTTGAATGACCTATTTTCACAGGGGTCAAATATCAAATATCCAGCCCATCAGACATTTACATGATAACTAATAACAGTAGCAAAATTGCAGTTATGAAATTGGGAGGAAAATCACCTTTTGGTTGGGGTCACCACAACATGAAGAACTGCATGAGAGGACAGCAGCATCAGTAAGGTTGAGAACACTGATCAGCATTCTAGAATCACCTGGCATCTGTAACCATCACTGAGGACCTGTTCCCACTGGCAGCTGCCTGCTGAAATCGGCCAAGTGTTCTGAGTACCCTTGGTGACTGTGACTCCTCACATCCTGCACCACAAAGGAAAAATGATGGTCCTCTCAGTAGACTCAAAGGAGGGAAATACAAAAGATGTAACATCTCTCTGTACTCCCAGGTTTTCGTACTCCTAAGTCTTTATAAACTAGTAAATAACCCAATAAAGAGGTTCAAAAGGAAAGCACCAAAAACCTCATGCTGAGGGGCTGGAGAGATGGCTCAGTAGTTAAGAGCACTGGCTGCTCTTCCAGAGGTCCTGAGCCCGAATCCCAGCAACCACATGGTGGCTCACAACCATCTGTAATAAGATCAGATGCCCACTTCTGGTGTGTCTGAAAACAGCTACAGTGTACTTACGTATACTAAATAAATAAATATGAAAAAAAACCAACCTCATGCTGAAAGAAGAGATCATTTAAAATAATGCCCTTTCTGTTTTGTGTGTGTGCATGCGTGCGTGTGCCCCATGTCTGTGTGACAGTAAGAGGACAACTTAGGAGAGTCAGTTCTCTCCTTCCATCAAGTGAGTCCCCAGGATCAGACTCAGGCTCTCAGACTTTGCACCAACTTTTGTCTGGGGGGGAGGAGGGGGGAGGCATGCCACAACAATGGCAACACTGGACCAGACTGGACTGGGAACAGGGTGGAGTTTTAGCTCCATGATGGAGCAGTTTTGTGACATGCTCAGGACCATGCTTGTGTTCCACACCCAGTCAGCCATGCTTTAAAACAATTTTAAAAATTATGTATATGTATGTATGTATATATATATATATATATATATATATATATATATCAATACAAAGTTGATATAAGAACCTGGCAATCTTCCCATAATATTTAAATATTATATATATATATAATTACATTGATCTTCCATGTCCATTTGAAGCTGTCCAATGGATGGGGTGAGACTCAGATAAGATGGAACTCTGTATAGTTTTTCCATATATACACCTACAGAAGTTTAATCTATATATTTGGTATAACAAATTATTAATAATAACTTACAGTAAATTAGACCAACATTAACTATACATGTAAAGGTCAATTAATACTAGTGAGTGTGTATTAGTTTGATTTTCTCTTGGTGTGACAAAATACTGACCAAAACAGCCTAGGCAAGGAAAGGATTTATTGGCTGACAGGTTACAGTGTGTCATCAAGGGAAGCCAGGGCAGGAGGCTTTGCGTAAGACTGAGGAAGAGACCACAGAGGAATGCTGCGTACCCATTGCACTGCCTGGCTTATTCATCTACCTTTGTTACATGTGCCAAGCCCACCTGCCCATGGCTACAGTACTGCTCAGAGCAGGCTGGGCCTTCCTACATTAATCAGTAATCAAGAAAATGCCCCACGCACTTGTCCACAAGCGTGCGATTGAGGCATTTTCTCAACTGACATCCCTCTTCCAGGACTGTAAGACTGACAACTAACGCCAGCTATGACAGCCCTGCACAGACTTGCTCATTTACCCATAGAGGGATAGACAGGGAAGGAAGAGAGACAGATCTGACTTACTTGCTCATTTACCTATAGAGGAATAGACAGGGAAGGAAGAGAGACAGATCTGACTTACTTGTTCATTTACCCATAGAGGGATAGACAGGAAAGGAAGAGAGACAGATCTGACTTACTTGTTCATTTACCCATAGAGGGATAGACAGGAAAGGAAGAGAGACAGATCTGACTTACTTGCTCATTTACCCATAGAGGAATAGACAGGAAAGGAAGAGAGACAGATCTGACTTACTTGCTCATTTACCCATAGAGGAATAGACAGGAAAGGAAGAGAGACAGATCTGACTTACTTGCTCATTTACCCATAGAGGGATAGACAGGAAAGGAAGAGAGACAGATCTGACTTACTTGCTCATTTACCCATAGAGGAATAGACAGGAAAGGAAGAGAGACAGATCTGACTTACTTGCTCATTTACCCATAGAGGGATAGACAGGAAAGGAAGAGAGACAGATCTGACTTACTTGCTCATTTACCCATAGAGGAATAGACAGGAAAGGAAGAGAGACAGATCTGACTTACTTGCTCATTTACCCATAGAGGGATAGACAGGAAAGGAAGAGAGACAGATCTGACTTACTTGTTCATTTACCCATAGAGGGATAGACAGGAAAGGAAGAGAGACAGATCTGACTTACTTGCTCATTTACCCATAGAGGAATAGACAGGAAAGGAAGAGAGACAGATCTGACTTACTTGCTCATTTACCCATAGAGGAATAGACAGGAAAGGAAGAGAGACAGATCTGACTTACTTGCTCATTTACCCATAGAGGGATAGACAGGAAAGGAAGAGAGACAGATCTGACTTACTTGCTCATTTACCCATAGAGGAATAGACAGGGAAGGAAGAGAGACAGATCTGACTTACTTGCTCATTTACCCATAGAGGGATAGACAGGAAAGGAAGAGAGACAGATCTGACTTACTTGTTCATTTACCCATAGAGGGATAGACAGGGAAGGAAGAGAGACAGATCTGACTTACTTGCTCATTTACCCATAGAGGAAGAGACAGGAAAGGAAGAGAGACAGATCTGACTTACTTGCTCATTTACCCATAGAGGGATAGACAGGAAAGGAAGAGAGACAGATCTGACTTACTTGTTCATTTACCCATAGAGGGATAGACAGGGAAGGAAGAGAGACAGATCTGACTTACTTGCTCATTTACCCATAGAGGAAGAGACAGGAAAGGAAGAGAGACAGATCTGACTTACTTGCTCATTTACCCATAGAGGGATAGACAGGAAAGGAAGAGAGACAGATCTGACTTACTTGTTCATTTACCCATAGAGGGATAGACAGGGAAGGAAGAGAGACAGATCTGACTTACTTGCTCATTTACCCATAGAGGAATAGACAGGGAAGGAAGAGAGACAGATCTGACTTACTTGCTCATTTACCCATAGAGGGATAGACAGGAAAGGAAGAGAGACAGATCTGACTTACTTGTTCATTTACCCATAGAGGGATAGACAGGGAAGGAAGAGAGACAGATCTGACTTACTTGCTCATTTACCCATAGAGGAAGAGACAGGAAAGGAAGGGAGACAGATCTGACTTACTTGATCATTTACCCATAGAGGGATAGACAGGAAAGGAAGAGAGACAGATCTGACTTACTTGTTCATTTACCCATAGAGGGATAGACAGGGAAGGAAGAGAGACAGATCTGACTTACTTGCTCATTTACCCATAGAGGGATAGACAGGAAAGGAAGAGAGACAGATCTGACTTACTTGTTCATTTACCCATAGAGGGATAGACAGGGAAGGAAGAGAGACAGATCTGACTTACTTGCTCATTTACCCATAGAGGAAGAGACAGGAAAGGAAGAGAGACAGATCTGACTTACTTGCTCATTTACCCATAGAGGGATAGACAGGAAAGGAAGAGAGACAGATCTGACTTACTTGTTCATTTACCCATAGAGGAATAGACAGGAAAGGAAGAGAGACAGATCTAAGGGATCTAAGAAGCAGAATAAGAGCGGATTACTCTCTGTAGCTCCTCATAGGACATTGCTGGGACGTTTTCTGTGCTTTCCTAGGTGCCCATCCAAGGATGTGATCAAATAAACTCCATAAGCAACTGCAGTGATAGCAGAGGAAAAGAAAAAGACTATGGAACCTTATCGCATAAATATTTATTAGTATTCCAAATTGGAGAATGGTATCTACTTTGTGGAAGGTGAGGGACCTCAAGTTTCTCCCTCTAGAGGTCTATAATACAATCATGACATTGGTCGTTAAATCTCAGATGTGATTTAATTAAAGGAAAGGACTATACATGCTTACTACCTACATTTTAAAAACATTTTATTTTCATGTGCATGATTTTATGTTAAAATTTATTTTATGTTTGTTGGTATATATACCTATACCTATACATATACATATACATATATATGTATGTATATATATATATATATATATATATATATATATATATATATATATTCACCACATGCATGCAGTGTTCACAAAGACCAGAAGAGGGCATAGCATCTCTTAGAACTAGAATAACAGATGGTTGTAAGCCATTATGCGGGTGCTGGGAACTGAACCTGGGTCCTCTGAAAAGGCAGACACTGTACTTAACCATGCAACCATCTCTCCAGCCCTGCCTCTGGAAGTTCTAACAGGAAAAGGGTTTAAAATCGAAGTTCCAGAAAGAATTATTTTATAAAACAACCACATATTCATTAAGTAATATTTCATGGTGAATAAAATCCCAAGAGCTGATGAGATGGCTCAGTGGGTAAAGCCCTTGTCCCCAAGCCTGATGATGTGTTTGATCCCTGAAACTTACATGGTAGAAGGAGAGAACTGATTACCACAAGTTGATCTCAGTCCTCTACCCATGCACTGTGGCATGTGTGCAAATACCCCATAGACAAATACACTAAATGAATAAATGAGTATGAAAACATAATTAATTGAAAATATAGAATAAAGGATAGATGATCACCCACCCACACCTACATGTTATATCATACAGGAACTGATTTTCCTAATTAAAAAAAAGTATCAAGTGAAAATCTGCCTGTCCATAAAATTCTTGACATCATACTGAGTAAAATTTTCAAGATTTATTTTTGTTACTTTAAATGATATGAATCCCCCCCTCTCTCGTGTGTGTGTGTGTGTGTGTGTGTGTGTGTGTGTGTGTGTGTATACGTACGTGAGTGCAGTGCCTGAGGGTGCTAGAAGAGGGTGCAAGACACCCTGGATCTGGAGTTAGAGACAGCTGTGGGCCACCTGACATGGGTGCTGGGAACAAACTCAGAACCTCCACACTAGTAATACATGCTCTTATGAATTAAACCATCCTTCAAGTCCACACTGAATACATTCTAAACAGTTGTGACCAACAGATTTAGTTTTTAAACATGTAACACAGATCTCTGGTGTTGCAAGTATTTCAAAATATAAACTCTGTGATTCAGGTTCCAGTCACCATCAATGTAGATAAATGCATAAATTCATCAAAAGTCTGTTGATTTTTCAAAGCAGGTAAATGGTCTAGTATATGATCACCAGATGTAGTAATATCTCTTAGACTCTTAATGATGTAAATAATCAAAAGAGAGAAAGAGTTTATTAGAAGTGTATGTCTTCGTTTCAGCATTGTGAATTTCCTTACACCCTGAAACAAAGTGCTTGAATCCTTACACAACACACACAGGGAGGTCAGAGGATGATCTGCATCTTTTCCATCCATCCATGACTTTCTCAAGGCAAGATTGCTTTCTTTTCTGCTATTTCCTTAATCCTGAGATTAAGGATGTTAAGCTGATCTTGCACTTGGGAAAATGTAATTAATTAGCTGACACAGGCATATCTGCTTCACTGATGAAAGAAAAGTTGAGGGTTGGAGAAATGTCTCAGTGGTTAAAGCAGTGGTTCTCAACCTGGGAGTCGAACATCCCTTACACAGAGTCACCTAAGACCACGCAAAGCCACAGACAGTAGTAAAACTGCAGTTATGAAGTAGCAACAAAAATAATTTTATGGCCACGGGTCACCACAGCATGAAGAACTGCATTAAAGGATCACAGCTTTAGGAAGGTTGAGAACCACTGGCCTAAAGTGTTTGATGCTCAATGATGTTTAGAGTTTAGATCCTCAAGAATCCACTTAAATACTAGGTGGGTGAGAAATCTGCCTGTAATTCCACCCTGGCAAGGTGGAGACAGGAGATTCCACAGAGCAAGGTGATTATCAAGACTAGTCATGTCAGTGAATTGTGTTTAACTGAGGGATCCTGCTCCAAGGAGAATGATGTAGAAACTGATGAGTTTGCTCGGTTGGGTGAGGTACTTGGAACCAAGTCTGATGACCTAATCTCAGTTGTTCAGACCCAAACAGTGGAAAGTGAGCCGTGTACCACACACACACACACACACACACACACACACACACACACACACGCATGCTCAGAAAAATGCAGATAGATTTTGCATGCATGCTCAGACACATGGACAGATATATGCATGCACACACACAAATAAAAATTTTTTTAAAATTAAGGTAGAAGAGTGATTGAGAATGATTACAGACATCAACCTTGGGACTCCACATGCACCCATCTATTCACAAGTACACTTACACCCCAACACTCACGTGCCCCCACACAAGCAAACCCATGTTACACATATGGAAAGGAAAAGAACAAAAGCTAAGTTTAAAGCTCACTTGTGAGTTAACAAGATGTAGTACTGTGGGTTCAATAATGTTTCTAATCATGAGAGTGTTAGGAAAATGGGCACACCAGCCATCTAGGACACATCCATTTGGACATGTGCCCATTTGTAAACACCTTTGGGAGAACCAGTTTACCAAATGAAAGAGTGTCATTTTAGGATTTCATGACAGAGAAGAGCATCCACTGACCGGGGAACTAGCGGTGAAGTAATACTTGGGAAGCACTTGTATGGGAAGGGGTGCAGACATGAAGCATGGTCCATCCTGGTACAGCAACAGTTCAGCCAATTTTTGTACTTGATCACTGGGGACCTGACAGAAATTTTCACAGTTCAGACCCAAGCAGGCAATCAGACCTTGGAGACAATTCTCAGTCATCCAGTATGTTCCTGGTTCTGAGACAATGGGAACAATGGGAACAATCAAATTTTATGTCACATTAACATGGTAAAGAAAATGTTTCATATGTTGAATGATGAAGGTATTCCTATTTGATTTTATTATGTCTCCTTTTGGAATTTTCTATTTGGATACAATCCAGTTGGCTTCCACATTGCTTTATTATCCTTCTTTAGAAGATTTATTTTACACATGTATGAATACACTATTGCTCTCTTCAGACACACCAGAAGAGGGCTCTGGATCCCAGTACAGATGGTTGTGAGCCACCATGTGATTGCTGGGAATTGAACTCAGGACCTCAGAAACAGCAGCCAATGCTCTTAACCTCTGAGCCATCTCTCCAGCTCTTCATTATAGTTTTAACTCTGTTGAGGTTTTCCTCCATCTCAGTACCCTCCTTCTCCTAATCCTTCCATCTACATCCCTATTCAAAACTTTTCATCCACAGTTTCACCCATCTTTCCTTTCATTAGCTCTGTTATGCCCTCCATCTTTAACCCCCCCACACATTGACGGTTATTTATATGTTTGTTCATTTTTGTCAACTTGACATAAGCTATAGTCATGGTAGAGGAAGGAATCTCAATTGAGAAAATCCCACTGTCAAATTGGCCTGGAGGGAAAACTGATGTGCATATTTTTTATTAACATTTGATATAAAATGGTCAGCCCACTGTGAGAAGTGCCACCCTGGGGCCTGGAATGTATAAGAAAGAAAAACAAGTTGAGCAATCCAGGAAGAGAAAGCCAGTAAGGAGCATTGCTCCGCGTCCTCTGCTTCAGTTCCTGCCTCCAAGTTCCTACCTTGTTTGAGTTCCTGCCTTGGCTCCCAAAGTCAAAGACTTCTTAGGAGTTATAGTTGGTTGTGGACCACCATAAGTAAAAAAAAAATGAGGCCAGGTCTTCTGCAAGAGCTAAAAGTACTCTTAATAGTATAGCCATCTCTCCAGTCCTGTCTCTTTTTATTTTCTCCACTCACATTAAATTTAACAGACATACTAAAGAATGTATAAATACCATGACAGCATAGTTTTACATCATTTTAAACATACATATCTCTTCAAATAGATATCATATCTTCATGTTGACTCTGGTGATCATGAATTTTTTCTAGTTTTTTTGAAACAATAATTTATAGGTATCTCTGTGTGTTGCATACGACACCATATCACATCTATCCAACTATAACTTTATACAGATTGACCAAACTTCTGTCCACCTACCTAGTATCCCTAAGGATATGTGTCTGCCTAGTCAGATTCAAACGGTATAGAGAAATTTCAAGGCAAATGTTCAGTTTATTGTACTTTTTTAAAGATTTTAATTATTATATGTAAGTACACTGTAGCTGTCTTCAGACATACCAAAAGAGGGCATCAGATCTCATTACAGATGGTTTTGAGCCACCATGTGGTTGCTGGGATTAGAAATCAGGACCTTCGAAAGAGCAGTCAGTGCTCTTAACCACTAAGCCATCTCTCCAGCTAGTTTATTGTAACAATTGCATAAGCAGTCTGGTTGCTCTCCTGCCATCCCTCCTCAACACAGGCTATGTGGAGTACTTATCAGCACTCCATATAACTTTGCAGGGTTTAGTGGGGACATGAGCAGAGTAAAGGAGGCAAGAAATCTTGTATCTTGGATGATTGCATGAGGTCAGAGGTCAATTATCCCTCTTTTTCTGCCCCATGGCAGAGTAAACCACATTAATTTCACTTTAACCTCATCTGTGTGCCACTTTCACCTCATTTCATGTGTCTATTTGCAACACCTTGGTTAGCTATTGTAATTATTAGTTTGCTCTCTCAACTTCACACAGCCTAGAATCTCTTGGGAGAAATGCCTTCTTTTTTAAGTTGGTAAAAACCACTTTATTTCAAAACAGTCAGTTCTCTACTGATCCTGATACCTGAATGTAAGTGCACCAGGAAGGAAGGGAATCCTCAGATGGAAAGTGTTCTGTGTTAGAGATGACACTCATATACCTGATGTCAGGGACCAGCTATGATGTTACATCTTGCTTTTAAAAAATAGCTATCTAGTCCATCTATTATGTCTAGTCAAGGTATTTTAATCAGTGTTTTTGATATCAAATGTACCTTGTACTACTTCAAGATTTTTCACTTATTGATGTCAAGAGGCCAAGCTAGTTACTCATCTTCTCTGAGGCCCATTTTCTTCCAAATGAATTGTAATACCTGCCAAGATTTTTCATCCTTCTTTCTCTCATTCATCTCTTTCATTTAAAGTGATAGAATCCTTTCTCTTGGACAAAAGGAGGATGAATGAGGTGCCTTTCATTGATTATAAAGACAAACAAATACCATTTTACAAGACAGATTTGATAATGTCATTAGTTTTGTTTTAGATGTTCTGACTATAAGGTGCTCTGAAAGATGTCCCAGTGGAAAGATCAGTCTAGAGCTTTTAGTAAGGCTCCAGCATTTACCTTAAATCTTGTCATCCACAGTCAGGCTTCATGATACTCTTCTTTATGCTTTCTGTTTTCATTAAATCACCTCCAGTATTTTCTAATCCTTCAGGGGGAAAGACTTTAGTGAGAAATTATCTAGATCAGATTAACCTATAGGGCTGTCTTGGTTGTTTTTGACAGTCTCAATTTCATACCATACTAGCTCTAATATCCTGTAATCTCTGAAATAGTGGAGATTTTCCGTGTGTAACAAATGGCCTGTGCTCCACAAGTAGTTTGAGGATGTAGGCTGGTCACTTGAATCTCTACAACAAAATTAGAGGACTTTGATTTTTCAGCCTCACTCTCAATCCTGTCGATAGAGGAGGCAGGCTGTGGTTTTTTTTTGTTTGTTTGAATAGGTATGGCTCCCATAGATTCATGTGTTTGAATGTTTGACCCATTCACTATTAGGCACTATTAGGAGGTATGACCTTGTTGGGATAGGTACGGCTTTGTTGAAGCAAGTGTGTCATTGTGGGGGTCTTTTAGGTCTCCTATGCTCAAGCTTCACCCAGTGTGGAACATAGTTTTATTCTGCTGCCTCTAAATCCTGATGTAGAACTCTCAGCTCTGTCTCCAGCACTATGCCCAACTGTATGCTGTCATGCTTCCTGTATTAAAGATAATGGACTAAACGTCTGAAACTGTGAGCCAGCCCTAATTAAGTGTTTTCCTTTATAAGAGTTGCCTTGGTTATGATGTCTCTTCACACACACACACACACACACACAAACACACACACACACACAAACACACACACACACAAATATACGCACACCACACCCCTTTCTCACCTGAACTAACGTAGCTCACTATGATGACACCCTTGTCTTTCAACAAAAAAAATTCTGGTACAAAATCCCTGGCATTCAGTGAGGCTCCAGTTGCCTGGCTCCTTCATGTCACAGTGTTCAATGTAATGGCCTATAAATGCTCCAGCAAATGCTGTGAAGAGTCCAACTGTCAATGCAGAGCAAAGTGCAATGTACAGTCCTCTAGAGTTACTGAAAGAGCAGAACTTACACAAGTTTAAGAATGAAAATGGGTGGAATTTTGCAGAGCAACAATTATATTTGACAAAGTCTTTAGAATTTCAAACCAGCATCTCATGTTCATATTGACCTTATCAGTGAGAGCCAGAATCTGGAAACAACCCAGATGTTCCACAATGGAAGAATGGATGCAGAAAATGTGGTGCATTTACAGAATAGAATACTATTGAGCTATTAAGAATGAGGAAATCATGAGTTTTGCAGGTAAATGGGTGGAACTAGAAAATATCATCCTGAGTGAGGTAACTTAGATCCTAAAGGACATGGATCATATGTACTCACTAATAAGTGGATATTAGGCAAAAAAGAACAGAATACCCAAGATACATTCCACAGAACTCAAGGTTAACAAGTCAAAGGGGCCAAGTGAGGATTCTTCAATCCCACTTGGGAGGGAGAAGAAAGCAATCATGGCGGGGGAGGGGAGGGAACTGAGTGGGAGAAAGAAGGCAGAGGGGAAACAGGGAACGTGATCAGGTATTGGGAAACAGGAGAGAAGCCCTCAAGGCCAGCAGA
The DNA here is from genome assembly GCA_036184385.1 of Tokudaia muenninki. Classification (NCBI taxonomy): domain Eukaryota; kingdom Metazoa; phylum Chordata; class Mammalia; order Rodentia; family Muridae; genus Tokudaia; species Tokudaia muenninki. Next base: position 1,207,587 of record BTHS01000012.1, on the reverse strand, counting down.
ATGAATGGAAATATGCATTCTGGAGGGGTCAGGAGGTGGGGGCACCCTTTAGAATGTACCAGAGACCTTGGAGTTGAAAGACTCAGGACTCAAAGGGAGTCCTATGAAATGCCCAACAGCGGGTAGAGGGAACTTGTAGAGTCCACCTCCAAAAGAAAAGGCATCAAAGGAGGGATGGGGTTGCCATTCCATAGACAAAAACTCTGACCCAGAATTGTTCCTGTTTAAAAGAACTGCAGGGACAAAAATGGAAAAGAGACCAAGGGAAAGGAGGTCCATTGACCTGCCCAACTTGGGATCCATCTCAAGGGGATGCTCCAAGGTCTGACACTATTACTGGTACTATGGTATGCTTATAGACAGGGGTCTAGCATGGCTGTCCTCCAAGAGCCCCAAAAAGCAGCTGACTGAGACAGACCCAGAAACTTACACCCAACCAATGGACTGAAGTCGGAGACCACTCTGGATGAATTAGGGAAAGGCTGGAAGAAGCTGGAAAGGAGGGTGACCCCATAGTAAGACTAGCAGATTCAAATAACCTGGACCCCTGAGATCTCTCAGACACTGAGCCACCAACCAGGCAGCATACAAGAGCTGGTCTGAGACCCCCCAACTCATATACAGCAGAGGACTGCCAGGTTTGGCCTCAGTGAGTAAAGACAGGCCTAACCCTTGAGAGACATGAGGCCCCAGGGAGTGAGGAGGTCTGGCTAGGGGTGGAGTGGGGTCATCCTCTTGGAGATAGGGGGAGGAGGAATGGGATGAGGAACTATGGGAGGGTGGACCAGGAGTGGGGTAAAGAATGGGCTATAAAAATAATAATAATAGCCTTCTGGTCTGGGCTGGTTTACCTTGGGTGCAAACTCCCCAGCCAGCCCTGCAACTCCCAGAGGAACCTCCATTCCCAGGCACTCTAACATGCCCAGGATCATAGAAGCAGAGGTGAGGAGGACTTAACATTTGTCCCATCACCACTGGGAGTAACTGACCAGCGGGACCCAGGGACACAGGAACCCTATCCAACCAGTGGCATGGGTTCCTTCCAGTCTGGGCTAGTTTCCTTGGGCGCGAACTCCCCAGCCAGCCCACAACACCCAGAGGAACCTCCGCTCACAGAATCACAAGATCCCAGGATCCCAGGAGCTTGGTCACACCAAGATCCTAGAGCCCCAGAGGCAGATTGACTCCCAGGAGCGCTGACACACCCAGGATCTCAGGATCACAGAGGCAGCTGGACTCTGAGGAGTTCAGACACAACCAGGATCACAGGAAGGACAGGCTACAGTCACATATAGCGAGGGCAGGTAGCATTAGAGATAATCAAATGAAAGGAGGCAAGCATAAGAACACAAGCAACAGAAACCAAGGGAACACGGCATCATCAGAACCCAATTCTCCTACCATAGCAAGTCCTGGATACACCATCATGCCAGAAAAGCAAAATTTGGATCTAAAATCACTTCTCATGATAGTGATAGATGACTTTAAGAAGGACATAAATAACAGAAATACAGGAAAACACAGGTAAGCAGGTAGAAGCCCTTAAAGAGGAAACACAAAAATCCCTTAAAGAATTACAGGAAAACATAATCAAGCAAAGGAAATGAACAAAACCATCCAAGATTTAAAAATGGAAATAAAAACAATAAAGAAATCACAAAGGGAGACAACCCTGGAGTTAGAAAACCTAGGAAAGAGCTCAGGACTCATAGATGCAAGCATCACCAATAGAATACAAGAGATAGAAGAGAGAATCTCAGGTGCAGAAGATACCATAGAAAACATTGACTCAACAGTCAAAGAAAATGTAAAATGCAAAAAGCTCGTAACCCAAAACATCCAGGAAATCCAGGACACAATGAGAAGACCAAACTTAAGGATAATAGGTATAGATGAGAGCGAAGATTCCCAGCTTAAAGGACCAGTAAATATCTTCAACAAAATTATAGAACAAAACTTCCCTAACCTAATGAAAGAGATGCCCATGAACATACAAGAAGCCTACAGAACTCCAAACAGTCTGGAGCAGAAAAGAAATTCCTCCCATCACATAAAATCAAAACACCAAGTGAACTAAATGAAGAAAGAATATTAAAAGCAGTAAGGGAAAAAGGTCAAGTAACATATAAAGGAAGACCTATCAGAATTACACCAGACGTCTCACCAGAGACTGTGAAAGACCTGGGCAGATGTCATGCAGAACCTAAGAGAACACAAATGCCAGCCCAGGCTAGAATAACCAGCAAAACTCTTAATTACCATAGGCGGAGAAAAAAAGATATTCCATGACAAAACCAAATTTACACAATATCTTCCCATAAATCCAGCCTGCAAAGGATACTGGGTAGAAAACGCCAACACAAGGAGGGAACCACACCCTAGAAAAGCAAGAAGGTGATCTTTCAACAAACCCAAAAGAAGAGAGCCACACAAACATAATTCCACCTTTAACAAGAAAAATAACAGGAAGTAGCAATCACTTTTCTATAATATCTTTTTTTATTGAATATATTTTTCATTTATATTTCAAATGTTATTCCCTTTCCCTGTTTCCCTGCCTCCCAGAAAACTCCCAACCCATCCTCCCTCCTCCTACCTCCATGAGGATGCCCTTCCAACCACCCCACTTCGACTATTCTGAGGCATTTATCGAGCCTTCATAGGAACAAGGACCTCTCTTCCTACTGATGCCCGACAAGGCATTCCTTTGCCACAAATGTGGCTGGAACCTTGTGTGCCCCGTGGTTGATGGCTTAGTCCCTGGGATCCCTGGGGAGTCTGGTTAGCCAACATGGTCGTTCTTCCCATGAGGCTGCAAACCCCTTCAGCTCTTCCAGCCCTCCCTCCAATTCCTCCACTGGGGACCCCACACTCAGTCCAATGGTTGGCTGCTAGCATCTGCCTCTGTATCTATAAGGCTCTAGCAGGGCCCCTCCAGAAACAACCATATCAGGCTACTTTTGGCTAGCACTTCTTGGCATCCACAATAGTGTCAGGTTTGGTGATTGTTTATAGGATGAATCCCCAGGTAGGTCAGTTTCTGGATGGCCTTTCCTTCAGTCTCTGCCCCACACTTTGTTTCCATAATTGCTCCTGTGAGTATTGTTCCCTTTCTCAGAAAAAACTGAAGCACCCGCACTTTGATCTTCCTTCTTCTTGAGCTTCCTGTGGTCTGTGAATTGTATATTGCTTGTTCTGAGCTTTTGGGCTAATATCAAATTATCAGTGAGTGAGGTAATAGAATACACATGAAAGAATACACATAAAAGAATACACATGATAGAATACACATAAAAGAATACACATGATATGCACTCACTGATAAGTGGATATTAGCCCAAAAATTTGGAATATCCAAGATACAATTCACAGACAACATGAAGCTCAAGAAGAAGGAAGACCAAAGTGTGGGTGCTTTGGTTCTCCTGAAAACGGTAACAAAATACTCACAGGAGTAAATATGGAGATAAAGTGTAGAGCAGAGACTGAAGGATATGTCATCCAAAGATTGTTCCACCTGGTGATTCATCCCATGTACAGTCACCAAACCACAGACACTATTGTGGATGCCAAGAAATGCTTGCTGAAAGGAGGCTGATATGGTTGTCTCCTCAGAGACCCTGCCAGAGACTTGCAAATACAGAGGCTGATGCTTCCAGCCAATCATTGGACTGAGTGTGGGGTCCCCAATGGAGGAGTTAGAGAAAGGACTGAAGGAGCTAAAGGGGTTTGCAACCTCATAGGAAGAGCAACAATATCAATCAACCACAGAGCTCCCAGGGACTAAGCCATCAACCAAGGAGTACACATGGCTCCAGCTGCATATGTAGCAGAGGATGGCCTTGTCAGGCATCAATGGGAGGAGAGGTCCTTGGTCCTATGAAGGCTTGATAGATGCCCCAGAGTAGGGGAATTCAGGCTGGGGAGGTGGGAGTGGGGTTGGTGGAGGAACACCCTCATAGAAGCAGGGGGAGGGAGGATGGGATAAGGGTTTCTGGGAAAGAGGGAAGCCAGGAAACAGGATAACATTTGAAATGTAAATAAAGAAAATATCCAATTTAAAAAACAAACAAACAAACAAACAAAAAAGAAATGAAAAGGGAGACATAACAACAGAAACCAAGGAAATTCAAAAAATCATCAGATCCTACTACAAAAGCCTATAATCAACACAACTGGAAAATCTGGATGAAATGGACAATTTTCTTTTTTTTTAAGACTTATTGTATCTTTTAGTAATACATACTAATTATACAAAAACATGGGTTTCCTAGTGACATTTTTCTAAGTGTCTCCATTTCCTCTATAACTGTTCTCCCTTCCTACTCAGTATTCCCTTTTCTACTTTTATGTCATTTTTCATGAAATGACAATTTTCTAGACAGATACCAACTATAAAAGTTAAATCAGGATCATATAAACCATCTAAGCAGTCCCATAACCCCTAAGGAAATAGAAATCATTAAAAGGCTCCCAACCAATGAAACCCTGGTCCAGATGGTTTTAGTGCAGAATTCTATCAGACCTTCAAAGAAGACCTAATACAAATTCTCTTCAAACTATTCCACAAAATAGAAACATAAGGAACACTATCTAATTTGTGCTATGAAGTAATAGTTACACTTATACCTAAAGCACACAAAGACACAATAAAGAAAGAGAACTTCAGACCAATTTCCATTATGAATATTGATGCAAAAAATACTCAGTAAAATTCTCACAAACTGAATCCAAGAACACATCAAAATGATCATTCATCATGATCAAGTAGGCTTCATCCCAGGATTGATGTAGGGATAGTTCAATAAAAGAAAATCCATCAACACACTCTACCATATAAACAAACTCAAAGAAAAAAAACACATGATCATTTCATTAGATGCTGTTTATACATTTGACAAAGTTAACATACCTTCATGTTAAAAGTGTTGGAAAATTCAGGAATTCAAGGCCCATACCCAAACAGAGTAAGAGCAATATACAGCAAACCAGTAGCCAACATCAAACTAAATGGAGAGAAACTTGAAGCAACCCCACTGAAATCAGGGACTAGACAAGGCTTCCCACTTCCTCCCTACCTGTTCAATATAGTATTCCAAGTCCTAGCCAGAGCAATTAGACAACAAAAGGAGGTCAAAGGGATACAAATTAGAAAGGAAGAAGTCAAAATATCACTATTTGCAGATGATATGATAGTATACTTATGTGACCCCAAAAATTCCACCAGAGAACTCCTAAACCTGATAAGCAACTTCAGCAAAGTGGCTGGATGTAAAATTAACTCAAACAAATCAGTAGCCTTCCTCTATTCCAAAGTTAAACAGCCCAAGAAAGAAATTAGGGAAACGACACCCTTCACAATAGTCACAAATAATATAAAATATTTTGGTATGACTCTAACCAAGCAAGTGAAGGATTTGTATGACAAGAACTTCAAGACTCTGAAGAAAGAATTCAAAGATGACCTCAGAAGATGGAAAGATCTCCCATGCTCATGGATTGGCAGGATTAACATAGTAAAAAATGGCCATCTTGCCTAAAGCAATCTACAGATACAATGCAATCCCCATCAAAATTCCAACTCAATTCTTTACAGAGAAAGAGCAATTTGTAAATTCATTTGGAATAACAAAAAACCCAGGATAGAGAAAACTATTCTTAACAATAAAAGAACTTCTGGGGGAATCACCATCCCTGATCTCAAGCTGTACTATGGAGCAATCGTGATAAAACCTGCATGGTACTGGTACAGAGACAGGCAAGTAGATCAGTGGAATAGAATTGAAGACTCAGAAATGTGCCCACACACCTACGGTCACCTGATCTTGGACAAAGGAGCTAAAACCATCCAGTGGAAAAAAGACAGCATTTTCAACAAATGGTGCTGGTTCAACTGAGGTTATCATGTAGAAGAATACATCATGATCCATTCTTATCTCCTTGTACAAAGCTCAAGTCCAAGTGAATCAAGGATCTCCAAATAAATATAGATACCCTGAATCTAATAGAAGAGAAAGTGGGGAAGAGTCTCGAACGCATGGGTACAAGGGAAATTTTCCTGAACAGAACTTCTTAGGCTTATGCTCTAAGATCAACAATTGACAAATAGGACCTCATAAAATTGAAAACTTCTGTAAAGCAAAGGACACTGTCAGTAGGACAAAATGGCAACCAACAGATTAGGAAAAGATTTTTACCAATCATACATCTGATAGGAAGCTAATATCCAATATATACAAAGAACTCAAGAAGGTAGACTCCAGAGAACCAAATAATGCTATTAAAAAATTGGATACTGAGTTAAACAAAGAATCCTCAACTGAGGAATCTTGAATGGCTGAGAAGCATTTAAAGAAATATTCAACATTCTTAGTCATCAGGGAAATGTAAATCAAAATGACCCTGAGATTCTACCTCACAGCAGTCAGAATGACTAAGATAAAAAACTCAGGTGACAGCAGACACTGGCGAGGATGTGGAGAAAGAGGAACATTCCTCCATTGCTGGTTGAACGGCAAGCTGGTACAACCACCTTGGATATGAATCTGACAGTTCCTCATGGAAATAGTTTTACCTGAAGACCCAACTATACCACTCCTGGTCATATGTCCAAAAGATAACTTCAACATATAACAAGGACACACTACTGACTATCTTTATAGCAGCCTTATTTATAATTGCCAAATGTTGTAAAAAAATCAAGATGTTCAACAGAAGAATGGATAGAGAAAATATGGTACATTTACACAGTAGAGTTCTATTCCGGTATTAAAAACAATGACTTCATAAAATTCACAGGCAAATAAATGGAATTAGAAAATATCATCTGAGTGAGGCAACCCAGACACAAAAGAACACACATGATATGTACTCTCTGATAAGTGGATTTTAGCCCAAAAGCTCAACATACCCACGATACAACTCACAAACTGTATGGAGCTTAAGAAGAAGGAAGACCAAAGTGTGGATGTTTTAATCCTCCATAAAGGGGGAACATTATAATCACAGGAGATAGAGGGAAGGAGAGACCTGAGAGGGAAAGAAGGTGCGGGAGGGAAAAAGGTGGGGGGTAGGATCAGGTTTTGGAAGAGACAGGTGAGAAGTACAGAGGATCAGGAAATCAAATAGAAATATGATTTCTATTTGATTTAATCCACAGTGGCGGATGGGCAACTAGGGGTTGTCCCTAGAAAGTGCCACATACCAGGAAAGGGAGAAGCTCTCCGGACCCAATGGGGATGATTTTAGCTGAAATACCGAACAAAGGAGAGACAGAACCTGCAGAGACCACCTGCAGTAGATAGGCACAGTCACAGTTCAGGGATGCCCCCCGTCTCTTAAATTGTTAACCCAGAAATGTTCCTGTCTGAAAGAAAGCCCATCCAGTCTGAAGGAAAGCCCATCCAGATACCACCCCACCTAGGGATCCATCCCATCTGCAGATACCAAACCCTGACACTATTGCTATTGCCAAGAAGTGCTTGCTGACTGGAGCCCGCTATGGCTGTTCCCTGAGAGGCTCTGCCAGAGCCTGGCCAATACAGATGCATAATTCACAGCCAACGATCAGACTGAGCCAGGGGATCCCAACAGAATAGCCAGAGGAAGGACCAAAGGAGCTGACAGGGTTTACAACCACATAGGAAGAACAGTATCAACTAACTGGATCACCCAGAGCTCTCAGAGACTAAACCACCAACCAAAGAGTATACATGGAGGGACCCACGGCTCCAGCTACACATGTAGCTGAGGATGGCCTTATCTGATATCAATGGGGGGGAACAACCCAGTCGGGTATGTGGGTCCCTGGAATGAGGGTCCTCAAAGTCTAGATGGGTAAGGATTTGGTGGTAACAAACAGAAACACAGAGGCAATTTGAATCTGAGTGTATTTTGCAGCTCTTGAGCAGGGGTTTTCATACATTAAAAAAAAAACAAATATTACAACTCTTGGAAAATGTGTTCAGTGAAGCAGTCACAAATACCGTCATTACCATTTGGCACAGTAAAGCACAAGAGTCAAGCAAACATCTCAGTTCTAAAAAGATGTATTCAGTGAATCACAAACAGAACAGGTAACATCATTATTAATAGAAATCATCCAAATGTAACAACTCTGAAAGGATATAATCAGTGGGCAGTCATCCAAGACTAGTGGCATATTTCTAAGAGCAGGTTAATAAATGTTTATGATCAATTATTGTTTAACATCTAATGCCTGATTTTTTTTATAAATCTTCAATGCATAAATTTAAACTATTTTAATTCTTTTTATATAAGGCTTTCTTTACCATATACCAAAGACCACCTCTGATGACACACATGTGGCCATATGAAATTTTATTGTTGGGAAAGTTTTTATCTATCATAATAATTTTGTAAATGATTTATAAAGTAAAGTGCTGGTTTTCCTGGAGATAAGGTCATGTTAGTGACCCCATCTCTAGGGATGGTTTCTTATCCATTATTCTCACTTGGCCTAGGCTACCAGGAACATGTAAATAAGATAAGGAATAAAAGAGAACAAAACAAATGAATTTCCATGAGAACTTTGGCTTATTATGTTTGCTCTGGCCGAGAGTTCCACAACCGGTTCCAGGAGGCCTCCTTCTTTTGAAATTTACACCTCAGTCTGTGGAACTTGTCACACAGATTCTACTGAGGTTGGTGTGGCATCTCTCCCCTTTTTATTTTTTAATTAAAGCTTGTAAATATCTCTTTAGGCTGTAGAGATGGAGAAGACTCCTTGGAAAATGACTGGAAAAAATAGGAATAATTATTCTTGTAACCTTGGTGACAACAATGATCCAATGTAGCCAACTAACAGGATTTAATGACCATAAACAAGAGCTAATAGACTGAGCCAAATCCTCTATGTCAGTAGATTCAACATTTGCTTTGCTCATAGCAGAGAGTAAGTTCTACATCGAAGATGGGATCTTACAATGTAGGAGGAGAAGAATCGTTTATAAGTGTTAATATTACAGCTGTGTGCTACCACGCCCAGCTTGAAGACTTATTATTTTATTATTTCTTTGCTTATTTGTAAATGCATGTGTACATACACATGGCATGATGTACACTTGTAAGCCAAGGGCCACCTCCTACAACGTGCTGTAGGCCATTGCACTATCACCGATCAGGCATGGGAGAAAGCGTCCTCACTCCCTGAGCTGGCTTTCAAGTAGACCTTCCCATGAATCTTGTATAAAGATGGGTGTTGTGATACATGCATGAGTTCCCACTACTCTAGAGACAGTGTGTCACTAGTCAGTGTGGACTGAACTTTTAATCTTCTTCTGCAACCTCTTGAATGATAGGTTATTTGTCTTATTATTTGACCTGTATAGTTCATATTTAAGATGCTTTGTTATTTAGATATAACCTCAGACTTTAAAGGTTGGAAAGAGGAGCAAGGGACAGTTGGCAAAGTCGCTGCTGTCACAGGGTGAAGACCTGAGTTTGGATTCCTTTCACCCATGTAAAAGCTGAGGAAATTAGGAGAGATTGACCTCTGAATCTCACTGGCCAGCCTCGCCAGTCTGTGAGTTCCAGGTTCAGTGATTGTACTTGTCTTAAAAAGTAAAGATGTCATAGAAAAAAATCCCTAACCTTCACACATGCATGCACAGCCTGTGCTCTCATATGACCACACAGGCACACACATCTATACCCACAATCTAAGCGGTTGGCACGTTCCTGTAGTCGAAATACTGAGGATGTAGAGCCAAGAAAACCAGGAAATCAAGGCCAGCTTATTACATAGTGAATTCATGGTCCACCTTGACTATAGGAAACAAGAGGGGGGTGGGAGGAAGAGGGAGAGAGAGAGGGAGAGGCATTTACATTTCTAACTTTCAGGTTACAGTCCATCACTGAGGGACTGACTTGGTTTGAAGAGGAATGGCACCATAGACTCATGTGCTTGATCACCAGAGAGTGACACTATAGAAGGTGTGGCCTTGGAGTAGGTGTGGCCTACTTATAGGAACTGTGTTATTGAGGGTGAGCTTGGAGATTCAAATGCTCAGACCAGGTCCTATGCCTCCATCTTCATGATGACTGAGGATCTCGATGTAGATCTATCTACTACTCTCTAGTTCCTGACTGAACCTCTGAAATGTGAGCCAGGCCCAATTAAGTGTTTTCCTTTATAAGAGTTGCAGTGGTCATGGTGTCTCTTCACAGCAATAGAACACTAAGCTAGAAGCCAAGGCAGGATCTCAGGGAACCTGGAGGCAGTGGCCATGGAGGAGTGCCTCTTATTGGCTTGCTTTCTTTGGCTTAATCAGCCTGCTTTCTTACAGAACCCAAGACCCCTGCTGAGGAGTGGCTCCAGCCACAGTGGGTTGTGCCCTCCATCATCAATCGTGAAATTGCTTCAGACACTTGCCCACAGGCTGGTCTGTGGAGACAATTCCTCATTTGAGGTTTCCTCTTCTTACAGGTCTCTTGTTGATATTAGGTTGACAAAGATTAACAGGAACACAGATTTTACACTTTGTCAATTCTCTACTATTGTCCTTTGTTTGAGTTTTTAATTTGATACTGCCCATTGCTAAGCCAGCAGGTCTTGGGCTTGTCTGTATGTGAAAGCCATGTGAAGTTTTTTTTTAACTTCCTTAACAGGCCCAGAGAGATGACTTATCAGTTAAGATCATTGGCTGCTCTTCTAGAGAACCCAAGTTTAATTATCAGCATCCATGACAACTCATGACTATCTGCAACTCCAGTTCTAGGGGATCAGACCTCCTTATTACCTCCTTAGATACCAGGCACATGTGGTAAACACGTGCACACACACACACACACACACACACACACACACACACACAATTCACACATAAAAATAAGTTTATATTTTTAAACTAAAAGAACAAATTTAATTTAATTTCAAATATTTATTTATTTTATGTGAATGATTGGTCATCTGCATACATCTTTGAGATTCTAGAGGTCAGAAAAGTTTGTGGAATCCCCTAGGACTGCAGTTACAGCCACCACTGGGAGCTGGGAACAAAATCTGAAGAACAGTCAGTTCTCTTAAAGGCTAAGCCATCTCTGCAGCTCCAAAAATAAATGTTAAGAAATATTGCTTTCAGCCATATAGTGGTAATGGTACACGCCTTTAATCCCAGCACTCCAGAGGCAGAGGCAGGAAACTCCGAGTTTGAGGCTGGCCTAGTTTACAGAGTGAGTTTCAGAATAGTCAGCCTACACAGAGAAACCCTGACTGGAAAAAAAATAAAAAAAAATAAGAAAATGAAAAACCTCCTACATCCTGTAGGCCTAGACTTAGAAGTTCTGTATAGGATTATGAGGGTTTACTTCAAGGAGAGGCTCATGTAGCTCAGGCTGCCTCGGAACTTAATATGTAACTGAGGCTGGCTGCATAATTTCATGATCTCATGGTGAAACTGATCCTCCTGCTTCAGCTTCCTGACTTCTGGAACTTCAAGCGGCACTACCAAGGTCTACCATTTTGTTACATTATTCAAAAGATGTATTCGGGGGGCCACTGTGGTTCTCTTCAGACACACACAGTGAACTCACATTCGTGCAATGCCTTTAAAAAAATGCAAACAAGACTCTCTATGCTTACTTTTGATTAAGAAACTTTCCTTTTCTGGCTTTCTTTCTCAGTATGTTAATGTATGTGCTTATTCCTGTGTGGTTGGGTGTGTTAGGGGGTTTTAGGGGGTGGAGGCCAGAGGACAATGTGTCTAGTTATTTATGCATGTCCTCCTTTTAAAAAGCTTTGGTTTTTTTTGTTTGTTTGTTTGTTTTTGAGACAGGGTTTCTCTGTGTAGCCCTGGCTGTCCTAGAACTTGCTCTGTAGACCTGACTGACCACAAACTCAGAGGGTCACCTATCTCTACATCCTGAGTGATGGAATTAAAGGCTCCACTGGTGCATGGGTTTCCCTGTGTAGCCCTGGATGTCTTGAAACTAGCTTTATAAACCAGGCTGGCCTGGAACTCACAGAAATCAATCTGCCTCTGCCTCCTGAGTTCTAGGATTAAAGGCACACACCACACTGCCTAGCCACACCTAGCATTATCTTTCCTTTTTTATTAATCATTTTATTTGTTTATATTTTAAATATTTCCCTTCCCAGATTTCCCTCCTCGACCCTCCCATCCGGTCCCATCCCCCCCTTTGCCTCTATGAGGATGCTCCTCCACCTACTTACCCACTCCTGCCTCACCAATCTAGCATCCCCCTACATTAGGCCATCAAGCTTCCATAGGATCAAGGGCCTCTCTTCCCATTGATGTCAGACAAGGTCATCCTCTGCTACATATGTAGCTGGAGCCATGGATCCCTCTATGTGTACTGTTCAGTTGCACACCTAGCATTTTCAGTGTGTGTTCTGGGGTTCAAATTCAGCAAGGCAAGCCTGTCATTGACTGGGTTATCTCTCCACCTCCACTATTTTTTTCTGTATTATATTTTGTCCTGAGACAGGGTCTCATATAGAGCAGCTGACCTTGAACTCGCTATATCTGCTGAAGGTCCTTCAACTACTTTTTGGAAATAAGGTAATGAATTCAAGAAACTAGTGATAACTAAGCAGTTTAAAATATACCATTCTCCAGAGAGGGAACTCTGGCATAGAGACAAGGCATGGATGGCTAGGGGGCTGATTTGGCACAATTTGAGAGTGTTTTTTAAAAACCTAGAGAGAGAAATTTCAGTTCTCTTCTCCTATAAGTCTATAGAACTTGCATCTTGATCCCCTATCTCATTGGCCTAGGACTATAAAAAAATAAATGGGGCTTGAGAGTGGCCCCTTCTGATTGCTGGCTTCCCTATGTGACCCAGCTAACTGACTAGGCCTAACACTTATAACTTTCTAAAACAAAGAGGGGCTAGCCCCTAGCTTGCTTGTCTGTAATTTGGATGGACTATAGCTCACTTCATGGAACAAAGCAATTCATGTCTTACACTCTTTATCCTCCTCCAAGAGGTCCAGAGTTCTGGAAATTTTTCTTTACCTGTTTGAGATTATGAAGCAGTTCCTGAGGTGCATGACACAGGTTACAGGATAAGGTTGCTATGCACAGGTCCCAGGGAATCAAGGTGGGTCTTGTTCCTGAGATTGTTGTGATGCTCAGCCTGTCCCTTATGGAAGATAAAACAACTCTGGAGGAGGAAGCTAATTCTGGAACAGGGTGGAAATTAGGAGCATGTGTCCCAGAAAGGGACTAATCTTGTGCAAGCAGCCCAAGGGGAACCTGGAAGCTCTGGGGGCCTGGGATGTCCTACGGAGCCACACCTCCCTGGCTATTGGTCACCATTTTTACCCAAATGTCAGTGGATGCTGGCCTGAATTTCCTCTCTCCAAGACCAAGGGGAGAAGCTTGCCCCCTGCCGGTTAAGTAGATGCTTTTGTGGTTGAGTTCCAGGCCTGGAAGGACGTAGGCTGGGTTGTCCTGTGTGTGTGTGTGTGTGTGTGTGTGTGTGTGTGTGCACGCACGCTGAGGGGTGCCTCCTGGGGTTTGGGGTAAGCCCAGGCCCCACAGGTGGTCTGGCTGCTGTCTCCAGGCTCCTAAGTGCAAGCAGTGACTCAGTACAGCAGCAACTAAAGGAGGAGCCAGGCACACAGCATCCTGGCCTGTAAGTGGTACTGACAACCCCCTATCTGGGCTCTGAGGCCAATGGGCAGCAGTTGCTCTGCCCTAGGCATGAGCTCCCTAAGACTGAGCTGTGGCAGAGCCTCCTGCTCATCAACAATGTAGGTGAGACTCAGGTCAACACCAGGACTATGAGCTCTAACTTCATTGCCCTTTGAGTAGGTGGAGGACCAGTCCCCAAAAGTCCACAGTCTAAGAGGAGAGAGGATGGACGAGTGTCACTGCAGGCTTAGCCTAATGTGGTTGTCTAAGGGGAGGACCTGTGGAAGGAGGAGGGGAGGGAGAATAGCCCCCTTCTGCTGTGCCATTTTTTCTATCCTGTTTATTGTTTGTTTTGTTTTGTTTTTCAGGCACTAATGGGGATGTTTCCAAAGGCTTCCTGAATGTGAAGGACCTAGCTGAGGTGAACAGTTACCTGACTCTGAACCTGACCTCCATGTGCTGCTTGACCTGGGGTACCCTGAATACCTTCCCAGATAGCCCTAGCCCCAGCAAGCCTGTGGTTACCATCTCATCTCTGTGGGCTTGGGGCTGTACTGGCAGGAAAAACTGCCTGAGACATGGGACAAGAGTCCGTCAGAAAACCCCTACTCAATAAGGCCACAGAGACCAGAATCACTGCAATCCGCAAGAGGTTTATTGTTCCAATGTATATTGGGGTCCCCCAGCACACAGGCAAGAGGAGACCCTGAGCTCACAAAGCATACCCTTTTTATAAACATTTAGGTGGGGGAGTTCAGCGGTCACCTGAGTTGGATGACTGATATTGGTTACCCTGAGCAACATTTAAAATTATTGGTCAACTCAAATGGGAAGGTTGTCTGTGCCATTTGGCCCTGTCCTGCCCACCTTGTGGTATTCGTGGTATTTCCTGGCATTGTCTTTTTTGTTGAGTCACTTCCCTCTCTGTCCTCACTCTAGGCAGGGTAATTCTCTGTTTAGGCCATTTCCTTATCTGTCCTTCCCCAGACAGTCCTGGGTGGAATGGAAAGTTTCAGTCTGGCTGTGAGCTCCCATCCTTGGTCATGGGGAGTTGGCCTGCTGTTTCTGACAGGGTTCTCACATTCCTCCCTTTTTCTTATGACCATTTCAGTCCTGAAATGAGGTTTTATACTGTCTTAGTTCCTGGTACTGTTGCTCCAGCATTAGCACCTGAATGGTACTGACACATTTTCTTATAAAGGCAGTTATTTTGTTAAAGATTAAGGGTCCCAGGGACAGGATCAGTAGTAAGCTCACCAGTGCTCCTAATAAGGGGAGCAAATAAGGTAAAATTCCATTCCAGGCGCCCCACATGGGGTTATTAGAAAACTCTTGGCGTCTTTTTTTTTTTCTGATCTACAAATTCACTGGGCATTGGCTCCACTGCTCAGGTGGCTGGTGGGTCACCTGCTTAATTCAGGAATTATAGATCTGGAAGAAGAGGAACTTCACCTTGTTCTGAGCGCTCCACCCTAGGTGAAGGAGATTATGGCTAACACAGGAATTCCAGCTCAAAAGCTGAGAGGAACTTCACCTTGGTCAATGTCAAATTCCTGCCAGGTGGCATGGCACCCCAATATGACTCTCTACATCTCCCTTTTTATTAGTTTTAAGGTGAGGAGGTAACAAACAAGTGGATAAACAGCCATCGAAAGATGGTGGGCCTTAACCAAGGAGGGGAAGCAGGGGCCTGATCCTCTCAACTATTTTATGGTGTCTTTTGCAGAGGAGAGGATTTAGGCTTCCTTGTTATTTTAAGGACCGCCTCTCGACACCAACCTCTGTGCAATCAGGTGTGCTTCACAGGAGACAGAAAAACATGGTCCTCCCCCTTGCATTGTTTTGCCTGCCCCTCATACTGGTACCCATGTCAGCTTGTAAGCAGACACACATAGATCTGAGTTCTATGTGGCTCAATGAAGGAGATCCACATGTGTAAGTTTTGATGCCACGGGGGTCGATTTGTTGCCAAGCAGCAGTAGGAGCTCTCTAGCCCCTAGGTGGAGACAACCAGTCTGCTTAACATATAAGGTCAAGAGTTAGAAGTAGAACAGGATTAACTAGTCTCTAGAAGGCCCAAGGTATCTAATTCACTTGCAAATTAGCTATCAGACACAAAAGCTAGCCTCTGGGGTTGGGGAGGTAGCTTTGTGAATCAACAGATAAGCTGTTACTTCTCAGAAAGAGTGGAGACTATATTCTAAATTAACTCAGCTGACTGATAAAGATTATTAGCCATCTTCCATAATTAGAATCTCCAATATTGGATTTATTTCTAGACCAGACCATGATTGAGTAAATTGATCGCATTAAAGGAAAGAGAAGAGTCATTATAACTCTTCCTTTACATTAATTTTTCTAAGTCAATTTTAACAGTCTCCATGTATTCTGTCCACAAGGTCTAAAAGCTTGAAGCAAGGCAGTTTATCTAATCTGGAACATAGGCAAGTAAAGTCACCATTGTCAGGGCACTCAGCAAGTTCACAAGTTGGCAGTATCTTCAGCATGCCACACTTATCACTCTGGCAGCTAGCATGCTTCTGCAGCATTCTGCGGAAAAAACACAAACATGCCTTCTTCCCCATATTAAATAACTGATCAGGATCACGCCATATGCCAATAAGTGGAATATCTATTTTAATCTAAGTTGGAACACTGAGAATAGACAATAATGTAGGCAATGACTATGCAAGCATAGAAAATAAACTTAGCATTTTTAGTTGCTTTTCCAGTTAGAGCAGTTGCAACTAGAAAGCCTGAAAATCTATCATTAGTCATCATGCATATATTTTAATTTTCTAAAATCAGAAATATGAGTACCACTCACTTGTAATAATTGATTAATTCCTCTAGAAGTAACACCATTATGTGGTACAGGCAGAAACTGAGGACACCGAGAACAAGCCTTTACAATCTGATGTGCACATTTTCTAAAAATATAAAATTATTCTTAAGCCATTACTATTTTGATAATGTAAAGAATATGATTGTATGGCCAATTGTTCCTATGCAAGGCCAATAGTTTGCCTGGGATACAAATCTCTCCTGCCCTGGGGTTGAGCTCTTAAATGTCCAGAGGACAGTCATTTGAAGGAACAGTACCTTTACTTGAGTTGTATTTGCATAAATAATTGCAAAATTTAAGAATTAGCAGTATCTAAAAAAAAGGAACAATTTCAAGCAATTGTAAGCCATGAGCTATATATATTTATTGGCTATCAGTATATAAATTAAAGGCTTGATTTTTAACATTTTAAAAATAGTGGCTACAGCACCCAAGTCAATTATCTGTGCTGAAGCAGGGGGAAACTCAAAAGAATAAACACGTGATCCAATTGCATGAGCTTCACTCCCACAGTAGATCCATTCTTCATAGGATGAATATTAACAACTTGTCTTTTGGATAACAAGTATCAATTTTGCCTAAAAGGCTTGCCATGTAGTAGACCAACTATCAATACTCTGCAATGACCAATTTGATTGCTGTTTGAAACAAGGAACAAATGTTTCATCAGGTTCTTAAGACATTCCTTTTAAAACACTTTTATGATTTTATCTTACAACACTTTATTAACACACCAATATCTTTATTGGAGGTTGTTAAAACTTTACTTGGAGATGAAAAAAGGTGATTCTACATTAATGTTCCCTTTGCCAAGGAATGGCAGTGAACACATAACATAAAATGTTTGCAAATGATTACAGTAGGTTCCTCCAAGTTTTTTTTTTTTTTGTCTCTCACCAGTTAATTTGCACCTACCTTGAGAACACAGAGGCTTAAGTCCTTCTGTAGTGAGCTTAAGGTGAGGTTAATATATAAGATAAGGCCAATTAATATATCCTAACAACTTTTGAAAATCATTTAGAATAAGCAAATTGCCTTTATTTGAATTTTCAGTGTCAATTTACTTAGGATATAATTGATACATTACCTTTGAATCTTTTTTTGGAACAACAACTACTTAAAAATTTTTTAAAGCCCATTGTTAAGAGCAAAGGCCTGTAATAAAATTCTATGACTAGTATACACTGAAAGATTTAAAATCCTAGTTTCTTGTATTGAAGCAGAGACAAAACATTTTTTCTCACATAAGGTAAGGTTATCAGCCATTTCTTGAGGAAAAATCTTCTAATAAAATTGCTTTATTGGTTCTTTGAAGTTAGCTCATCAGAAGCAAATACTTTTATAATTATCAGGATCCACAAAAAAAACCTTTTAAATCCATAATAATTTTATATGGAGTAGGCAGGCCAGATTTTAATGCCTTCATAAGTTTTACACAACCTTATTAATCTTTCATAGATCTTAAGTTTGAACTCTATTTCGAACCACACTTGGATAAGTCTGTCAACAATGTTGTTTTGGCAAGAAACTCCTTAGGTGGGGTTTGCAAGACAAAGCAGTACCTCACTAGCCTCCACTGAGGCAGCTCTGAGCTTTGCATTAACTCAAATGTAAATATTTTCTAATCTGAGCCTATTGTCCAAGGCCAGACCCAGACCCACCTGTCCTGTGGGGGCAGCAGCCTGCAACCAGACCCCATTGTATGAGGGTCAAATAACAAAAGGAACCTATAATTTGAGGGTTCCTGGAAAAATTTTACTAGCTCCTTTTAGTAGTCTTTTTGAAACAGTTCAAAAAAGCCTGTTTGATATCAAATAAATTCCCACTGAAATCTCCTTTTCAACCTTGGGGGGTTAAATTTTGCTTCTACCACTGTATCCAATGAACTTGTGAAAAAGTGGTAACAGGTCTATACTGGCCACAGCTGTTTTTAACCTTTATCACTCTTGAAATCATCTTAATTACAAAATATGTTAAGAATTGTGGTGAGCCTTCAATCAGCCTGCAAACTTTAGTCAATAGTACAACGGCAGTTGTTAACCGTAATTCTTAACTTTCTGTTGCAATATTAGGGCATAACTACAACTTTAGAAAGCAAAACCGTATTTTAAACAATCTATTTTCTTTAAAATCAAGGGCAAACACATTACTTTTGCATGACAAAGTTTTTCTGCCGGTTTTTGTGTTTGAATGCATGACAGTGCAACTTATTAAAGAGACATTGTCTTGAAACTTATTCCTTATGAGTCTAATTTCTAGGATAAGATCCACATAAAACATTATGCCAATTTGGGAGTATCTTTAGAGGCCTGTTTTTCCTGGGTTGGGTCATGCCACGTGTTGCTTATGATGGCTCCAACCTGGAATTACCAGTTTTAAGCTAACTTTTTGTTACCAACACTACACCCTTTTAAATCATGTCCAAAACTTATAAGCCAATACATTCAAGACATGCAAAACATACTTATAACTTTCCTCATCGGGTAGCCTGTATGCTCGGAGGGGAAGAGTCACTACAGGGCCCGGGGACACAGCTTGTCAACTCCGGGTCCCTATAGCTGGTCCAGAACCAGCCTCGGAAGATGGAGCTGAAGGGGACCGTGGTGATCTCTGTGGACTCAAAGAAGGAGGGTCTAAAAGGAGTAGAACAGCATCAGGATCTGATAAGACGGTCTTCTTGGGGGTCTCCTGGAAAGCATGCATCCCCACTGGAGGAGGTCCTGTGGAGGAAAGGAGAGGATGGATCCAGAAGGGCGGGAGAGGTGGCTAAGTCCTCCCAGACAACGCTATATGGGACTCGGTCTGGGTGACTCGCAGACCCGTTCCAGAAGATTTGCATCTTGATACCTTTGATAATAGTAAGAGAAAGGGAGCCCTGGGCCAGCCATCCGGCCCCAAAAATGGGCCACTCTGAAGAGCATAGAGTCTCCCACTTTCCCTTTTTAACTTCCACTGACAGGTTGTGAGCTCTACTTTTAACTTCCCTCCAATGGTCTAACGGCAGAGTCAGAGAGTAGAAGCAGTCTGTCCCATGGTTTCAAACAGTCAGTCAGTCAGTCCAAGTCCAAAAACAAAACAGAGGCCAAAAAGACACACTAAGAAAATGACCACCTGGTGACTGCCATAGGAGAATAACAGACTCAGATGGCCAGGGGCAGGAGCCCCTGTGCTCAGATGGAGACGAACCCCAACCCTATCAGATTCTTTCTCCCAGCAGGAGACCAGAGCATCCTCTGAGTCCCCCATTGCCACAGCGTCCCTTGGCTTGCCGTTCTGGCAACTACAGATCAAACCAAAACTACAGACCGAATGGCTGCCAGAGAAAAAAGAAAGAGGCACACAAGACGCACACACAGACAGACAAAGACGACACACAGGGATCCCACGTTACCTTGATCGAGCAAACCTCTGATACACAGTGTCTGGGTCCTGAGGGGGGATTTTCCCAGCCAACACACCAGATATAAGAGTCCATCAGAAGACCCCCCCACTCAATAAGGCCACAGAGACTGGAATCGCTGCAATCCGCAAGAGGTTTATTGTTCCAATGTATATTGGGGTCCCCCAGCACACAGGCAAGAGGAGACCCCGAGCTCACAAAGCATAATCTTTTTATAAACATTTTGGTGGGGAGTTCAGTGGTCACCTGAGTTGGATGACTGAGATTGGTTACCCTGAGCAATATTTAAAATTATTGGTCAACTCAAATGGGAAGGTTGTCTGTGCCATTTGGCCCTGTCCTGCCCACCTTGTGGTATTCGTGGTATTTCCTGGCATTGTCTTTTTTGTTGAGTCACTTCCCTCTCTGTCCTCACCCTAGGCAGGGTAGTTCTCTGTTTAGGCCATTTCCTTATCTGTCCTTCCCCAGGCAGTCCTGGGTGGAATGGAAAGTTTCAGTCTGGCTGTGAGCCGCCATCCTTGGTCATGGGGAGCTGTCCCGCTGTTTCTGACAGGGTTCTCACAGTAACAGGTCCTAGCTGTTGAGAAACCCAGCAGGAGGGTGCTGAGCTATGCCCAGGGTAGGTGGCTGGTAATGACATGGCTGTGCCCAGACCTAGCTGGTACCTTTCTGGAGGCTGAGCAAGGAGGAGAGTCTGATTTATGTTTTCATTAAAGAATCCAAAGATTATAGTGCCCCTCCCTACGGTCATGACTCCTCACTTTGCAAGAAAATTATAGAATCCTAAGAAGTTGGAGCAGTCAGAGGCAGAGCCACGGAGCCTTGGGAGTTGCCTGATTAGCAGGTGGGACAAAACATCTATACATGTAAAAGTGATAAAAAATTAAAAATAAAAAATAAAACACCTTCTCTGTTGGTGGTAGGCAGCAGCAAAGGTTTCAGAGAGTTCATAATGTCTTCCTCACCCCCTTCCAATGGTGTCACCAGGTATGCGGGGAAGCTCAGCCTGCATGCTGAGGCTGGCCATCAGTAATAGGCTCTTTCTGTATGACAGCAACTTTCTGATGGAAGGTCTCTTCCTGTTTGATGGCCTTTTCCTGGGTGAGGTTCTTTTCCTCCATGAAGATCTCTTTCTGCAAGGTATTCCCGGAGGAGGAGCCTGGGAGGTTTACACTCTTAGGTAGCTGCAGGGATCCAGAGAGCTCCCGTGGGGACTGACTGCAGGAGGACATAAGCCTGTCAGGCTTATATGTGATGACTCTCTTGGACCTGACAATGCTGGGGCTCGGGGTTCCTAGGAAAATCTGCGTGGAAGTAGGTGGTAAACCTGCCTCACTGTCCTGATCATGGGCTGTCTCATGATTCGGTGGATGGTTGGCCTCCTGCTAGGACTGATCATCAGCAGTTTGATGATGACATTGAAAATATCAATGGAAACATGAAGAGGAATGCTGAAGTTTGCTGCGATAATCTGCCGCTTCAAGTCTGCAGAAGACCTGTCTTGAAAAGGCAAGCTCCCAGACATCATGAGGAATAGGAGTACCCCTAAACCCCAGGTATCCACATGGAGGCCCTCCTATTCCTCTGCTTGCAAGAGTTCTGGGGTACAAGGGCAGTGTGCCACAGAAACCGGCCAGCTTCGGCCTAGGAATCACTCTAGCAGCCGGGCCAAAATCACACAGCTTGGCTTCTCCCCAAAGTTGATCAAAATATTGCTGGCCTTTATGTATCTGTGAACAAGGTGATGGTCTTGGCAGTACTGCACTGCATGTACTGTCTGGGCAAATGTCCTTCGAGCCTCGCTCTCCTCTAAAGGCCCCACTTGGATGATGCGATCTAGTAGCTTTCCCTCTGAGGCATACTCATACATCAGGTCGGTGTGTGGGACCTTAATGAGACATGTGGCCACGCCCCAGGTTCTAGCCTGACTCCGCCTAGGCAGTGACCTGCCTGCAGCCACACTCTGCCCGCCTCTTGGTTACCTGACCGCCCAACTCACTATAAATAACACCCCTCAGCGCGTGGTCTCTCTCTCTCTCTGCCTGTTCTCTCCCGGCCCTCTCTTTGTCTGTCTCTCTGTCTTTTACCCTTTCCACGTGGTCATGGCTTCTCTTATCTATTTTCTCTTCTTTCTTTATCTTTCTATCTCTTTTCTCTTTCTATTTTCTTAATAATAAAACATCAAAGCTATGGGCCGCCTCTTATTAAACTCGCCACACGGAGCTAGCTGGTACGCGCCGTCTGAGACTCTGGGATTCTGCAAAGCGGACAGTCTGAGCACAGGTAACACGCAGAGAGATCCTGGATCTCTCTGCGCCCCCGCGCGCCATGCGCGAGACCGGCCGGCTGTGTGGCCGCCCGCTCCCGGTTAGGCCGAGGCATGCGTGCATCTTGCCTGTTTCCCCCAAAACCCCCCGCGGAACTTCCGTGTCCTTGCATGTGTACGCTGCCGTGGCCCTAGAGCGAGGCCCGCGCGCCGCCGGCCCCGCCTGGTGTGTGCCCCCGTGCCGCGCCAGGCCCCGCTTTTCTTTTTCTTTTTTTTCCACAAAGGTGGTCTCTCTTCTCTGGACCAGATGAAACAGCTTGATGATGTTAGGATGGCTCAGGGATTTCATAATCCTGGCTTCCCTGCAGATGAATGAAGCATACTTCTTGGTGTTTCGCAGAATTTTCACAGCCACAGAGATAGTTGTGGGGACATGGAAGGCCAGTTTCACCACTGAAAACTTTCCTTCACCCAGGGTGTTCAGCATTTTATAGTTAGTGCTGAAGTTCTCTTCAATCAAGTAGCAGGCCTTCAGCTCCTGCTCCATCATCAGGCCCTCCATGATTTGACTAGAACCAAACTTGCAATGAGAAATAAAAAAATAAAATAAAATAAAACATTTAAAATCAGGCCAAAGAGAATTTTTTACAGCTAAAACTTCCTACCTCTGAGAGACAAGAAAAAGGTCAGGAATGTGTCAGACAACCTCGTCAGGTACTTTGAATGCTTGGGAAGAGAAGAACGAAGCACCTTCCAAGGCAGTAGACACACATGATGACATATATCAGGTTGACAGGGACCAACTGCAAACTGAAAGGACAAAGCAAAGGATCACAGACAGTAAGAGCTGCTTGTTGGAAAGGATAACCATCCTCTTCCCTGATCTCAGCACACACTGCAAGCCAAGGCACTAAGAAAATCAGGTTCTAGAGGAGTGGATAAGACAGTAGACACTCAAGGAGTCTTCCCTTCCAGCCGCCATCTGCAGCAGGGAATCAGGCAGCTCCAACGCCTTCTGTGCTTAGCCTAGCAGGAGAGAGTGATCTCACAGCAGCGATTTCACTTCTGAGTGTGGAGGTGAGATCTCCACCTTCTCTCTGGAGGGGTACAGCTAGGAGCGCACAGGGCATATGATCAGTGGAACAGCTGGGACAGGAGTCTTCCCTTCTGGCCACCATTTGCAGCAGGGAACCAGACAACTCCACAACCTTCTGTGCACAGACCCTGCCAGAAGAGAGTTGGTCTCCCAGGAGTACAGACACAGGCCCACAGGAGGGGCAGACTCCAGCCAGAGACAGCAAGTCCAACTAACACCAGAGATAACCAGATGGTGGAAGGCAAGCGCAAGAACCCTACCAACAGAAACCAAGGCTACTTGGTAACATCAGAGCCCAGTTCTCCCACCACAGCAAGTTCCGGATACCCCAACACACCAGAAAAGCAAGAGTTGGATTTAAAGTCTCATCTCATGATGCTGTTAGAGGACATCAAGAAGGACATAAATAACTCCCTTAAAGAAATACAGGAGAACATGGGTCAAATGGTAAAGGCCCTTAAAGAGGAAACACAAAAATCCCTGAAAGAAATACAGGGGAGCATGGGTGAACAGGTAGAGGTCCTTAAAGAGGAAACACAAAAATCCCTGAAAGAAATACAGGGGAGCATGGGTGAACAGGTAGAGACCCTTAAAGAGGAAACACAAAAATCCCTGAAAGAATTACAGGAGAACACAAACAAACAAGTGAAGGAACTGAACAAAACCATACAGGATCTAAAAATGGAAGTAGAAACAATAAAGAAATCACAAAGTGAGACATCTCTGGAGATAGAGAATCTTGGAAAGAATTCAGGAGTCATAGATGCAAGCATCAACAACAGAATACAAGAGATAGAAGAAAGAATCTCAGAGGCTGAAGATACCATAGAAAACATTGACTCAACAGTCAAAGAAAATGCAAAATGCAAAAAGCTCCTGAGCCAAAACATCCAGGAAATCCAGGACACAATGAGAAGACCAAACCTAAGGATTATAGGTATAGAAGAGAGTGAAGATTTCCAACTTAAAGGACCAGTAAATATCTTCAACAAAATTATAAAAGTAAACTTCCTTAACCTAAAGAAAGAGATGTCCATGAACATACAAGAAGCCTACAGAACTCCAAACAGACTGGACCAGACCAGAAAGTCCTCCCAGCACATAATAATCAAAACACCAAATGCACTAAACAAAGAAAGAATATTAAAAGCAGTAAGGGAAAAAGGTCAAGTAACCTATAAAGGCAGGCCTATCAGAATTACACCAGACTTCTCACCTGAGACGATGAAAGCCAGATCCTGGGCAGATCTCATACAGACCCTAAGAGAACACAAATGCCAGCCCAAAGTACTATACCCAGCAAAACTCTCAATTACCATAGATGGAGAAACAAAGATATTCCATGATAAAACCAAATTTACACAATATCTTTCCACAAATCCAGCCTACAAAGGATAATAGATGGAAAACGCCAACATGAGGAGGGAAACTACACCCTAGAAAAAGCAAGAAAGTAATCTTTTTCCAACAAACCCAAAAGAAAGTAACCACACAAACATGAAAAGAACATCAAAAATAACAAGAAGCAACAATCACTATTCCTTAATATCTTATAACATCAATGGACTCAATTCCCCAACAAAAAACATAGTCTAACAGAAATATTTTTCATGTAAATTTTCAATTTTATCAGAAAATGTTTGTGATTTCTCTTTCAATTTAGTAATGTTTTTATGTCTACCATTTTAACTCTATTATTTTCCATGATAATCTTTATTTTTATTTTTTTCTATATATTTCTTCAATTTCTTCAGAAATATTTTCCATGTAAATATTCAATTATGTCAGAAAATGTTTATAATTCCACTTTCAATCAATTTAGGAATATTTTTATGCCTACCATTTATCAGTATAATTGTCCATGATAATCTTCAATTCTAAAGTTTTTCTAAATTTTTCTTCAATTTTATCAGAAATATTTTCCATGTAAATCTTCAATTTTATCAGACAATGTCTATAATTTTACTTTCAATCAACTTAGGAACATTTTTATACCTTCCATTTTATCTGTATAATTTTCCATGAAATAGTCAGTTTTAACATGGTTTTCTATATATTTCAATTTTATTAGAGATATTTTCCATATAAATCTTCAGTTTTATCAGAAAATGTTTATAATTTCACTTTCAATCAACTTAGAAATATTTTTATGCCTACCACTTTATCTGTATAATTTTCCATGATAATCTTCAGTTTTAATGTTTTTCCATATATTTTTTTCAATTTTATCAGAAATATTTTCCATGTAAATCTTCAATTTTATCAGAAAATGTTTTTAATTCTACTTTCAATCAACTTAGGAATATTTTTATTCCTACCAATTTATCTGTATAAATTTCTTCCATTTTATCAGAGATATCTTCCTTGTAAATCTTCAGTTTTATCAGAAAATGTTTTTACTTCTACTTTCAATCAATTTAGGAATGTTTTTAAACCTACTATCTTATCTGTATACTTTTTCATGAAATAGTCTGTTTTAACATGTTTTTCTATATATTTCTTGAGTTTTATCAGAAATATTTTCCTTGTAGATTTTCAATTTTATCAGAAAACTTTTATAATTTCACTTTCAATCAACTTAGGTATATTTTTATGCCTACCATTTTATCTGTATAATTTTTCCATGAAATAGTCAATCTTAATGTGTTTTTCTATATTTTTCTTCAATTTTATCAGAGATATTTTCCACGTATATTTACACAATGGAATACTACTCAGCAATTAAAAACAATGAATTCATGAAATTCTTAGGCAAATGGGTAACAGGGGGAGGGAAGAGGGCTTATGGGACTTTTGGGGAGAGGGGTACCGGGAAAGGGGAAATCATTTGGAATGTAAATAAAGAATATAGACATTTAAAAAAAAAGATCAAGAACTGACAAATGGGAACTCATAAAATTGCAAAGCTTCTGTAAGGCAAAGGACACTGTCAATAGGAAAAAAAGGGAAACCAACAGATTGGAAAAAGATCTTTACCACTCCTACATCCAATAGAGGACTAACATCCAATATATACAAAGAACTCAAGAAGGTAGACTCCAGAGAACCAAATAACCCTATTAAAAATGGGGTACAGAGCTAAACAAAGAATTCTCAACTGAGGAATACCAAATGGCTGAGAAGCACCTAAAGAAATGTTCAACATCCTTAGTCATCAGGGAAATACAAATCAAAACAAGCTTGAGATTCTACCTCTCACCAGTCAGAATGGCTAAAAACAAAAACTCAGGGGGCAGCAGATGCTAGAGAGGATGTGGAGAAAGACACTTTTTATCACGATTGCTCTGAGGTACAGTTTGAGGTACCTTTGGGATAGTGATTCCGCCAGAAGTTCTTTTATTGTTGAGAATAGTTTTCGCTATCCTGGTTGTTGTTTTTTTTTTATTCCAGATGAATTTGCAAATTTCTCTTTCTAGCTCTATGAAGAGAACACTCCTTCATTGCTGGTGGAATTGCAAGCTGGTAAAACCACTCTGGAAATCAGTTTGGTGGTTCCTCAGAAAATTGGACATAGTACTACAGGATGGATGGAACTAGAAAATATCATCCTCAGTGATGTAATCCAATCACAAAAGAACACACATGGCATGCACTCACTGATAAGTGCATATTAGCCAGAAGCTCATAATGACCAAGATATAATTTAAATACTACATGAAGCTCGAGAAGAAGGAAGACCAAAGTGTGAATACTTTGGTCCTTCTTAGAAGGGCTACAAAATACCCATGGGAGGAAATACAGAGACAAAGAGTGGAGCAGACACTGAAGGAAAGACCATACAGAGTCTGCCCCACCTGGGGATCCACCCTACATACTGTTACCAAACCCAGACACTATTGTGGATGCCAACAAGTGCTTCCTGACAGGAGCCTGATATAGCTGTCTCCTGAGAGGCCCTGCCAGTGCCTAACAAATACAGAGGGGGATGCTCTCAACCAGCCATTGAACTGAGCACAGGGTCCCCAATGGAGGAGGTAGTGAAAGGACCCAAGGAGATGAAGGGGTTTGCAGCCCTATAGGAGGAACTACCATATGAACCAATCAGTACCCCCAGAGCTCCCAGGGACTTAACCACCAACCAAAGAGTACACATGGAGGGACCCATGGCTCCAGCTGCATGGGTAGCAGAGGATGGCCTAGTCAGACATCAATGAGAGGAAAGGCCCTTGGACCTGTGAAGGGTCGACACCTCAGTGTAGGGGAATGTCAGGACAAGGAAGCGGGAGTGGATCGATTTAGTGAGCAGGGGGAGGGGGATGGAATAGGGTTATCTCGTTTGTACTATCAGATTAAGATGTTGGGCTGGTGATACAATTCAAAGAGAGTTTGTCTCGAGCCCCTAGCTTGTAATCCCAGCATTCAGCAGGAGGATCAGAAGTTCAAATATAGTCTTAGCTCCATACCAAGTGCAAGCTCAGCTCTAGATACATGAAGTCCCATTTAGAGAAAAAAAAATTCTGATGTTGTATTTCATCTGAGTTATTTTGGGTTTAGATATAAAGAAATTTGTGCATGCAAACAGTTTAAACTCTGGTGCCGCAGTTCTCAACCTGTGGGTTGTGACCCCTTTCGGAGGCCAACCATTTCACAGGGGTCACCTAAGACCATTGGAAAACACAGATTCAGAACAGTAGCAAGATCGCAGTTATGAAGAAGCAACAAAAATTTTATGGCTAGGGCCACCACAACATGAGGACCTATATTAAAGGCTCTCAGCATTAGGAAGGTGGAGGACCACTGCTTGAGTTCATATGTTGTTTTCAACATTTTTTTTTTAAAAAAGCAGCTTTTTCTTTTTAATGATTTTTTAAAATATTTTACATATGTCTGCTGTGTGTTTTGATCATATTTACCCCCTGCTATCTCTCTGTGTGTCTCCTCGAGGCTCTGTAATCTGTCTCCCTTTCAACTTGATATCCTCTTTTTTTAATAACTAGTTTTGTTTTGATTTTTAAGATAGGGCTGTGTATCTCTGGTTGTTCTGAAACTAGCAGTGTAGTCCAGCTGGCTTCAAACTCTCAGAGATCCACCTGCCTCTGCCTCCCGAGTGCTGGGATTAAAAGGAGTGCAGCACCACACCTGGCCCACGCCCCCATTTTCTTCACCATCTTTACCACAGCACATCTTGTAGGCAGAACAAATTGTAGGCTGAAGGTTTTGTAGGTTGAAGGTTTTGAGACTGGGTTGGTGTCCCAATCCCTCCACTGGAAGTCTTGACCTGGTTACAGGAGATGGTAGTTCAGGCTCTGTATGCCCCATCACTAGGAGTCTTAGCTAGTGTCACCATGTAAATTTCCTAGGAGTTTCCACTGTATTAGGTTTCTACCCCATCCCTATATGTCCCCTTAGTTCCACTTGTCTCTCCCAGGATTCTCTCCTCCTCACCACTCCCCTGCTCCCACCAACCTAATACCTCCTGTTCTGGCCTACCCTCGTTCTCCCAACAGTGTCTATTATGTTTCCCCTTTTCAGGGAGATTCATGAGTTTCCCCTTGAGCCCTCCTTGTTACTTAGCTTCTCTGGGTCTATGGACTGTACCATGGTTATCCCTACTTTACAGCTAATGTCCACTTATAAGTAAGCACATATCATGTTTGTCTTTCTGAGTCTAGATTACCTCACTTAGAAAAAAAAAACCATTCTTTTCTAGTTCCATCCATTTGCCTATAAATTGCATGATTTTTAACAGTCGAATAATACTCCACTGTGTAAATATACCACATTTTCTTTATCCATTCTTTAGTTGAGGGTTGTTTTCAGTTCCATTGAACATAGTAGAGTAACTGCCCTTGTGGTATATGCCCAGGCCTTGAGGTCGATTGATTCCAATTTTCTGAGAAATGACCATATTGATTTCCACAGTAGCTGTACAAGTTTGCAATCCCACCAGCAATGGAAGTGTGTCCCCCTTGTTCCACATGTCACCAGCATGAGCTGTCACTAGTGTTTATCTTAGCCATTCTGACAGGTGTAAGATGGAATGTCAGAGTCATTTTGATTTGCATTTCCCTTATAACTTAGGATGTTGAACATTTCTTTAAGTCTTTCTGGGCCATGTGAGATTCCGCTGTTGTGAATTCTATTTAGATCTGCACCTCATTTTTAGTTGAATTATTTGGTTTGTTAGTATCTAGTTCTTGA
This sequence comes from Tokudaia muenninki, assembly GCA_036184385.1. Classification (NCBI taxonomy): domain Eukaryota; kingdom Metazoa; phylum Chordata; class Mammalia; order Rodentia; family Muridae; genus Tokudaia; species Tokudaia muenninki. Next base: position 1,178,220 of record BTHS01000012.1, on the reverse strand, counting down.
GTTCTTTATATATTTTGGAAATTAGACCTCTGTCAGATGTAGAGTTGGTAAAACTTTCCGTTCTGCAGACTGCCATTTTGTCCTATTGATGGTGTCTTTAGCCATACTGAAGGTGTTCAGTTTCATGAGGTCCCATTTATTGTTGCTTTTAGTGTCTGTGCTATTGGTGTTCTGTTCAGGAAGTTATCTCCTGTGCTGATGTGTTTGGGGCTATTCCCCACTTTATCAGGTTCAGCATACTGTGTCGAAGACTTTGATCCACTTGGACTTGAGTTTTGTGCAGTGTGGTAAATATGGATCTATTTTTATTCTTCTTTGCAGTTTTACATCTGGGTCTTCAGTTTGATCCCATTGATCAACCTGTCAGTTTTTAATGCCAACACCATGTGGCTTTTATCACTATAGCTCTGTAGTAAAGCTTGAAATAAGGGACGGTGATACCTTCAGAATTTCTTTTATTGTACAGGATTGTTAGCTGTCCTAGGTTGGTTTTTCCATATGAAATTGAATATTATTCTTTCAAGGTCTGTAAAGAATTGTTGGAATTTTTATGAGGATTACATTGAATCTGTAGATTGCTTTTGGTAAGATGGCCATTATTACTCTATTAATCCTACTTATCCATGAGCATGGGAGATCTTTCCATCTTCTGATATCTTCAATTTTTTCTTCAAAGACTTGAAGTTCTTGTCATGCAAGTTTTTCACTTGCTTGGTTAGAACTACACCAACATATTTTATATTACTTGTGGCTATTGTGAAAGGTGGTGTTTCCCTGATCTTCCTCAACCCATTTGTTGTTTATATATAGGAGGGCTACTAATTTTTTTCAGTTAATCTTGCATCCAGCCACTGTGCTGGAAGCATTTATCAGCTGTAGGAATTCCCTGATAGAATTTTGAGGGTTGCTTATGTATGCTATCATATCATCTGCAAATAAGACTTTGGCTTCTTCCTTTCCAATTTCTTGTTGCTCTATCTAGAACTTCAAGTACTATATTGAATAGATATGAAGAAAGTAGAAACCCTTGCCTTGTCCTGAGTTTGGTAAAATTGCTTTGAGTTTCTCTCCATTTAATTTGATGTTGGCTTACTGTATATTACCTTTACTATGTTTAGGTACATCCCTTGTATCCCTTATCTTCAAGTCTTTTATCATGAAGGGTGTGTTGGATTTTTGTCAAAGGCCTTTTCAGAATCTATTGAGATAATCATGGGGTTTTTTCCAATTCGTTTATATGGTAGATTACACTGGCAGATTTTTGCATATTGAACCATCCCTGTATCTCTGGTCATGGTGGGTGATCTCTTTTTATGTGTTCCTGGATTCAGTTTGTGAGTATTATTTTTTTAAGATGGGGTCTCACTATGCAGCCCTGACTGACCTGGAATTCTCTATGTAGACTAGACTAGAGTGGAGTTTACAGAGATCTACCTTCCTCTGCTGTGATTAAAGCTGTGTACTACCATGCCTGGGCTTGAGTTACTTTTAATGCCAAAACTTTACTAACTTTCCATAACTGGCACCAAGCAAAACAGATCTACAAACTGTGTTCTGTGTTGTTAGTAATACTGGGAACCTATTTCCTACTTTTTTTTTTAGTATAGTGATCCAACCAAGAATGTTCAGAGGGCAACACATTGAATTGTAGCTTTGCTGGGTGTTGTTTGGGGAAGTGAAATATCTTTCTGGCTCAAACCTGCAACTGTCTCAGAAGACAGAACATAATAACCATTTATAAGCTTATGGTTAGGTAAACAGTATCCAAGTAATTCACAGATGCTTGCTAGATTATTGTGCACACATACACATGTAAAAAAAATGAAATGTATTTTTTTCAAAACCCAGAGTAGTGCCTACAAAGGAAAGAGACATGTTTGACATATGTGTACACACAAACACACACAAAGCTGAAAACAGTTCTAATCACAAGTATCAAGTGAGTAACTGCTTACACAGGTCTGCAACTTGAAGGCATTGAGGCTGACTAACAAAGATGAACACTTAATGCCTATGACCCAGCACCTCATCGTGACAACCTAAGCCACTCAGAAGAACTAGTGTAGAATGCACGTGTTAGGGTCCAAATGGGAGCATCTTTACCTATCTGTTGCTTTGCTGTACTTCTGAGGCATAAGGCCCTGATATCACAGACTACATGAGGCATAAAGTGAGAGGCTCGCCTTAATGCTCTGTGTAGTTTGGTCATGAGAGTTCTCATCCCCAGCTGTGACAATTAGACTGACTTATTAACACTTCTTCTCTGTCGCAGAAAGCACAATGACTCCTCCAGAAAAAGATAATAAAACCCTAAAAGACCAAGGACCAGACTGGGAATGGACATCAGGTTTGCTGGTGGGATACGGTATAAAGATGGGTAACTTAAAGCCACCATAGGTTGTATAGGTTTTTACCTAAAGAATTAGATCCCCGAGTTCTAATGTCTGTGCTGCAGGATTGGAATTTGTGTACCAGCACCCACATCAGGTGGCTCAGAGCTACTTGTAACTCCAGCTCCCCGAAATCCAACACCTCTGTCCTCTGTTGGCACAAGGCTCATACATACCTACACATAGACATGTAATTAAAAGTTAAAATAAGTATTTTAAAGGTGGATGTTTCTTGAGGAAGGAAACCTAAGGTTGACCTCTGGCATCCATATCAACATGCACACACATACTTGACACTTATGACATACCACACACATATGTACACAAACAATTCTTTCAAATTTACTAGATAAAGTTGTCGAGGGTAATATTGAGTGCTTCAGCCCTAGTTGAAGGTCTCTGTGCCTATTCTTATACTGCTATCCCCACTAGCTTAAATGTTGTTTCTTTCAGGGTATACGACTCTTTATATTTGTCTGCAAGATTGGGGGTGGAGGGTTTCTTGGTTCCATTGATTCTATCATGAATTTAAAATCGCCTTGACAATTTCTTGGAGGGAAATGATCAGCTAGGCTCTTTAAATTGACTGCATTAAATTGCATCTCTGTTTGTGTATAAAGCTGTTATTAATAAGATTGAACCTTGAGGCTTGTTTTACTCAGTTAAAGAAATGCTTCCTGCACTAGGACCAAAGTTCAATCCCAGAACCTGTATAAATATTCTGGTGGGAGGGGCATGTGCCTATAGTACCACCACCAATAACTAAATGAGCAATTAAATATGACTATTCTCTCTCTCCCCCACCCCCACATTTGCAGGTTTGAGTGCAGAGGTCATGTCTGGCCTGAAATATCTTTGGATGCTCCTTGTTAGCAATAGGAACTTAAAGTACCTCAATCTAGGGAACACTTCCATGAAGGATGATGACATGAACTTAGCCTGCGATGTGCTGAAACACTCAAGCTGCTCCCTGGAGACTGAGGTGAGTGTGTGACTTTTTACTTTAAAATTTAGAGTAATTTTCAGGAAGTTGCAAAACTACGGCAACTTATAGGTGGTGAACCCTTTGGGGGTCGCATATCAGGTATCCTGCATATCAAATACTTACATTATGATTCATAACAGTAGAAAATTTACAGTTATGAAGTAGCGACAAAATAACTTTATGGCTGGAGATCACCACAACATGAGGAACTGTATTAAAGGGTTGCAGTGTTAGAAAGGTTGAGAACCACTGCTCTAGGGAGTTAGAGATGGAAAAGTTCTGGAGGTGGGAGCAATAGTGATTTGTCAATGTTATAGTGGGGATGGGAGACAGGAAAAAAGAATGGGCTACATGCCAGCAAATTGAGCATTTCAACAGGAGATTTTAAGGTATAAATATTGCATCCATGTTTATAAAACTCCAGGGTTTTGTAAACATTAAAAACAGGACCAGTGTGGTGGCCCAGGGGATAAAGGATTTTGCCACCAACCCTGATGACCTGGGTTTAATTCCCAGACCCCACATGGTGGAGAGAGAGAGGGAGAGAGGGAGAGAGGGAGAGAGGGAGAGAGGGAGAGAGGGAGAGGGAGGGAGGGAGAGAGAGAGAGAGAGAGAGAGAGAGAGAGAGAGAGAGAGAGAGAAATGATTCCCAAAGTTGTCCTTTGGCCGCATGCCCATTGTGGCACATATGTGTGCACACATACACACATGTGAGAAATATAAAAATGATTAAAAACAAGTATATACCTGTAACCTAACACTGTGGTTGATGAGTCATGGGGATGGTAAGTTTGAAGCCAACCTGCTTTTTCTAGCAAGATATCCTGTTTTTTAAAAAGTGGAGGAGGGTGTCGTAAAGTGGTATGGGGCAGAAAAGCTCGGCAGGTAAAGGGCTCACAGAGCATACAAGAAGCACAGTCCCCATAGGTGCACAGTGCTCAAAGCTGTAATCCCAGTGCTCCAGAGATAGAGGCAGGAGTGAATCAGCCTCAGCTATTTAACAATTTGGAGGCTAACCTGGGCTAACACAAGGCCCTTCTTCTCAAAAAGGTCACAGGTAACCTCAGGCAGTTTTTTGAATGGTTATATAACTACAGCGATCTTTGTCAGTGAGAACTGACACAGGCCATCTTGTGAAGTGTTTCCCATCAAGACATGTTAAGGAGTTGACACTTTGTTTTGTTTTGTTTTTAATTAGATTTTATCCTGTGTGCGCATGTAGCATGTGTGTGGTCAGAGAACAACTCTGAGCAATGCGTTCTCTCCTTGCATCATATGGGTCCTGGGTCATCCTCAGGTTTTCGATCTAGGCGGTGAGCACCTTTATCCACTGAGAACTCACCTGCCCTGTGCTTTTTTTTTTTTTTTCCATTTAGCAGATATAGATGGCATATTGCATCTGTGGGGTGTGGTGTGCTGGTTGTCAGTGGTGACAGGGGTGTGGTGTGCTGGTTGACAGTGGTGATAGGGGTGTGGTGTGCTGGTTGTCAGTGGTGACAGGGGTGTGGTGTGCTGGTTGACAGTGGTGACGGTCTACTCTAAGGAAGAAAGAACTAAATATTTGTGTGAGCAGTCCCTTCCAGTTCCTGGGGAGCTAAGTGGAGAGAGTGTTACCCAAGAGGGACAAGAAAATCTGACACTGCCTCTCTCTACAGGTTGGATTCCTGTGAGTTAACCCTCACTGGTTATGAGGTAATCTCCACACTCCTCCTTTCAACCACCAGCCTAAAGTATCTTAACCTGGCCAAAAATAAGGTGGGAGTACAGAGCATGATATCCCTTGGGAATGCCTCGAGTAGCTCAACATGTCCACTGCAGAAGCTGATGTGAGTCTCCCTTCCTCTCACCCCATGACTGTTGCATCTAAGATGCCCTAGAGATGGGTGGGACTGGCGAGTGTTTCTCCAGAATGAGGATGGTAGCTATGGCCTCATGGAAATGCCCTGGTGGGGCATACAAGAAACCCCATTCATTCAATCATGGCCGCCCTTCAGTTGGAAGGGAGTCTAGTGGGTGTCAGCCAAAGACCTCTGTCCTAACAAAGCTCTTTTAAGAGTGTGACACCTATATGAGCCAAGTGGGTTAGTTCACACTTAACTCCACAATTATAGTTACCTACTTGTTCAGTGACCAATGACTTCCTTCTTGGTTGCCCAAGCCCGAAGTGGAGCTTGCACATGGTTGGCACAGGTGTACAGCTGTCTATATGACTAGAACCCAGGAGGCTAAAGCAGAAGGATCATAGCAAGTCTGAAGTCAGTCTTCACTACATAACGAGAACTTGTCTTCTCTCTGTCTGTCTTTCTGTTTCTCTGTCTCTGTCTCTCTCTGTCTCTCTCCCTCTGTGTGTCTCGCTCTTCCCGTCTCTCCCTGTCACTCTCTCTTTCCCCTCCCCCCTCTCTCTCACACACAAACCAGGAAGAAGTGCTGGGAAGGCGTTTCTGTTGGTGAAGAACACCTGTACAAGAATGAGGACCAGAGTTCAGATCATCAGAATCCCTGTAAATGTTAGATGGGCTCGGTGGGTTACATACAGCACTAAGGAGGAAGACAGGATCTCCAGAGCAATCTGGCTTGTCAGACTAGACAAACTGATGAGCTTTGGGTTCAGTCAGAGACCCTGCCTCAATAAAAAGATGGAGATTGTTCAAGGAAGTACCTAATGTCAACCTTGGGCCTCAAGCATGCATGCAGACACATTTGCACCTGTGCATACATGTGCAGTCACAGACCCACAAATACATACATGCACACACTACACATGCCAAAAAGAGGAAGAGTGTCCTAACAGGGATCATCTGAATGCCAGATAACTCTGACCTGGGAGACAGAGGAGCCGACAGAGAAGAGAAAAGTCTAAGAATGTTGTTTATAGACATACTTGTACATGGAAACTCAGGGCAGGTGTTACTGGTCCAGTTACCCTGTGTAGAGAGAGGAGAGTGAAGGGCTAATAATTGTAGAAACCACCATTTACATTGAAATGAGATTTACCAGGTCTCATCGGTGCCTGCCTGCTTTCCTTCTCCAAACCTCTATGGAGTGGCCACTATCTTTAGTCTCACTGGTAAGCAAGGAGGCAGTTTTAGGCTAAGTCACTCATTCATGAATGAACTACTATTGATGGGCAAAACAGCAATTCTGATCCATGGTCACCACTCAGAGCTGTGTGCTGGCACCTGTCACACCTCTAGCTTATTAAAGTCACTGAAAATAAATAGTACAAATCGCTCTTTAGAGGCCGGAGGCAAGGCTGGACTTAACGGCACTTGCCACTGGATTTGGTCCAGGCACCCATATTAGATGGCTCACAACCACCTGTCACTCCAGCTTCAAGGACTGCAGCGCCTTCCTGTGGCCTCTGCAGGCACTGCATCTGCATGCACATACACACACAGATAAAAGTCTTAAAGGCCAGAAATGGAAGAAATGACAATAATGTCAACGTGGTTGCTGGACATTGGTCCAATCCAGCTGGTTTCTATATTCACCAGAAAAGATCCACCATTAGTGATACTGAATAACCGGCACACAACAGGCCACCCTAAGGATTCCAGGACTGTTGGTGTGATGGTTTGTATATGCTTGTCCCAGGGAGTGGCACTATTAGAAGGTGTGGCCTTGTTGGAGGAAGAGTGTCACTGTAGGGTTGGGCTTAGAGATCTTCCTCTTAGATGCCTAAAGATGCCCAGTCTGTTCCTGGCTTCCTTTGGATAAAGATGTAGAACCCTCAGCTCCTCCTGCACCATGCCTGCCTGGATGTTGCCATGCTTCTGCCTTGATGACAATGGACTAAACCTCTGAACCTGTAAGCCAGACCCAAGTAAATGTCTTTTATAAAACTTGCATTGGTCATTGGTGTCTGTTCACAGCAGTAAAACCCAAACTAATACAGTTGGGGGCTCAGTTTGGCCACGGCCCTATGAGAAGCTTTTGTTTTCTAGTCTGGCAGCTTTCCTTTGAATGGCTGAGTATGAGGCAGGCAAATAGGTTTTACCTTGGTAAATATGTTAATTATGTCAAGTATGTAATCAAATAGTTTACATAGTCAATCTACTGTCACATATAGAGGAGTTTCCTCCCATAGATTCATAGCGGTGTTCAGTGAGACGGACAGGAACAAAGAAATCGTAGGCCAGTGAGATGGCTCAGCAGGTAAAGATGCCTGCTGCCAAGGGAAAGTTTAAAAGAATGTTTTTGTATGTGTGTATACTAAGATCTACTCTATTTTGTGGGTGTCTGCGTCTTAGTGAAGTACCTGGGGAGGGCAGAAGAGGGCATCAGGTCCTTAGGAGCTGGAGTTACAGGTAGTTGTGAGCCGCTCAGTATAGGTTCTGGGGATTGAACTCAAGCCCTCTGGAAGAACAGCAAGCTCTCTTAACCATTGAGCTATCCGTCCAGACCCCTACACATGCTCATCCTGTATGTTCTACCTAACACTCACACACAGATAGTCTCCCTTTTCTCACCCATATTCCCACCCACTATCTCCTTTCATTCTCTGAACACATTCATTTCTATTCTCCTGATGTTTATATGTACACAATTGTATGTGCACATAAAATCATGGTCTAGCTGACAGGACCAGCATCAGGCCTTGGCGATCTTAGCCTAGTTCTTGAACTCACATAGTGAAAATTGACTCATTTCAATTGTTCTCTACATGTATACGAGCATGTACACACACACTCACACTGTGCCCCCATGCATGCATGCATATAATAAATACAATGCACTTTTAGAAAGTGTGAGACTGGAGAGATGGCTCAGCAGTGGTTCTTCAGAGTTCCGAACACTCACATTGGACATCTCACACGCGCCTGTAACTCCAGCGCCAGAGAATCTAATGCCCCCTCCTGCCTCCTTGGCACCCACATCACATGCACATAGATACACACACACACACACACACATAAGCAAACATTTTTAAATAGTTGTATAAAATTAAATCTAGGAACCACAAATGAGATCGGCTTGATTCACTTGCTATGCTTGTCTCTTGTCTCCATTTCTCTACAAATGGCAACTTCATTCTCGTGATGGCTGGGAAAATATTCCATTAACTACATACGCATTTTCCGTATCAATTCTTCTGTTGCTGGGCACTTCACTTGGTTCCATAGCTTAGCTGTTGTGAATAGTGCCTTAATAAGTGTTGGAATGCGAGTTCGGAGGAGGGAAACGTAACAATGGACCTCATTGTTTTCTCTGTTGGCGGTGTGGGGCTCTCCTTGCAGACTGGACAGCTGTGACCTCACACCTCTCAGCTGCCACATTCTGACCTCAGCCCTTCTCAGGAACTTGACTCACCTGTGCCTGTCAAACAACAGCCTGGGGACTGAAGAAGGTTCATGAGGAACCCAGAATGTGCTCTCCAGAGGCTGATGTGAGTCTGGTTGGCTTCTTTGCAAGGCCATGGCAGCTTTCAGACTAACAGGTGTGTGTGCTCTATAAGGGAAAGATGCGGGCGAGGTTGGAGTGTGGGAGTTAGAGTGGTGGTCCGAGGTGCAGTAGGAGTCGCTTCCTCCACTGTATTGGATACTTTTCTGTTGCTGTGATGCAACACCCTGACAAAAAGTAGCTTAAAGAAGAAAGAGCTTTGTGGTTTGTTTTAGCTCGGGGTTCCAGAGAGAGATTCCAGCTCCATGGGGAAGGCTCGGGAACAGTCAGGAAAACAAAAAGGCAGGAGCAGGAAGCTTCTGAGCACGTTTTGTAACACGTGTAGGAGGCAGAGAGAACAGGTAGTGAGATGAGGCTGCAACTCTCACAGCCCACCTCTGGCTGCGTGCTTCCTCCAGTCAGGCTCACCTCCTAATGGTTCCGCAATCTCCCTAGGGGGCCCCACAAACTGGCAACCAATGGTTCCAATACCTGAGCCTTGAGGACGGCTCATATTCCTCTCAGCACTCCCAGTATGTTTACTGGGTTCTTTGACCCTCGTTAGTATGAGACCTTTTTGTTATTGCTACTTGTGTATATATTTTGAAGATGATTATAGGCTTTTATTACATGATTATCTATATACAGGAATGATTACAAATGCCACAGCACTCACATGTAGGCTGGGAGGACAACTTGGAGGAGTTGGTTCTCTCCTTCCCACCATGTGGGTCTCAGGGATCAAACTCAAATCATTAGGCTTGGCTGCAAACTCCTTTAGCCACTATGCCGTTTTACCAGCCCTCAAGGTCCTTTCCAAACGCAGCCTTTGTTTTTTAATTTGCTTGTGTATGTTTATGGGTAGAGGCAGTTAGGAGAGTGTATACATGTATGGGTACCGATGCGTGTGCACATTCATGTGGAGGCCAAAGGTTGCTGTTGTCTTCAGACACACTCTGTCTAGAGTCTGGCTTGAACCCAGTTTCCCAATTCATCTATGCTAGCTAGCTCAGTGAATCTATCTCTGCCTCAGAACCACTGAGATTACAGGAGGGTCACTAAGTCTGACCTGCATGTCTATGGATTCCTAAGATGTGAACTCAGTTCCTCATGCAAACAACTTTACCCAATGATCTCAAGTTTTATGGTGTTTTTTTTTAATATAAGATAGTGTATTTGCAATATCCTGCACACGTTTCCCTGCACACTCTACATCTTTTAATAACATAGTGAGGTATATATGGTATATAGTCATATTCTGTTACTGAATATGGACCAAAAAACCTGCTTATCATGTTCATTTTGGGCACAGCATTTTTTTTAATGTTTGATGAAGATATTGTTGAATGTAGGTGTAGAGCCTGTGCCTGTGGGTAGCTGTCTGTGCTGAGTCCTGTCCCTCTCTGTCTCCATGCTTTGTTCTGTCCTTAGAAATCCTATCTCTCTGTCTTTGTTTTCTTGGGGTGGAAAAGGTTTTCTTCAAATATAGTCGAACTGTATTCCCCAAGTATCCTCGACTGACCTGTCTGAAGCTGTCATTCCTGGTGACACGGGTTTTTTCTTCCTGGGGTCGTTGATTGTACTTTCATCAGCTACTCAACTCTCAGACTTTGTGTTTTTCCGTGGAACAGTGCTTTCCTTAATGTCTACTGATGATCCATAGCTACTGTGACTCATGCCTGACGATCGTTATCTAACACATCACAGGGGACACCATAGCCCCCTGGTGCTTAGTCACTTTCTAGTTGGGGTGTGCGTGTGTCAGGGAGGGGTGAGCATTCACATGTGGGACACCCATCTGTGTGAGCACAGACATGTGCATGTCACACTGAGGATAGCCTCAGCCGATGAGTCTTACCTTCCACCTTCTTGAGCCTGGGCTCTCTGTTGTTAGCTACTGCATAGACCAGGCTAGCCAAATCGGCAAGCTCTAGGTTCAAGGGAGAAGCTCTGCCTTAATGTAATCAAGTGGTGGAGATCCATCAAGGAAAACACCAGCAGCCAACCTTCTAGCTTCTAGGCATTCCCATCTGCCATTATCGGTGCAGGGATTGCAGATGTGTGCTGGACTCTAGGATCCAGACACAGGTCCTCACAATTGTCTAACGGGCACTCCACCCACTGAGCCATCCCTCCAGCCTGAGAATTCTGAGAGCAGGATCTTATGTAGACTCATGAGACTTGTGATCTCATTCAAGGAACAACTCTCCATGGCCTACACACATCCACACATAGGCACGAACCTATGAAAAGAGTTTTTAGGAGGCAGCAGTTGACTCAGGCCACAGATACATGGTGTTGGAGGCTCCTAGGAACAGCACTCGTGCAGGCCGCAGTGGGAAGACACTCTCCTTGGCTGCTGTGTAACTGCAGTCCCATGTAAATGTTTTAAAAACTAAACTATCTTCAACCGTATATCTTCTGTCTGACAAAGAGTGAGATTCTTGTGAAGTAGGAGTACCACTGCTTAAAGAGTTAAAGCTGAGTTGAGGGCGTGGGGTGCCTCTTGCTCATTCCCTTTGAACAATTAGTCCACCAATGATTTCTTGTGAATAAAGCATACGATGTGAGGCAGCCGGTGAAGGACCTCGCAACCAAGCTCGATGGCCTGAATTCAATCCCGAGGACCCATATGAAGGAAGGAGAGAGCTGGGTCCCACCAGCCATCCTGTGGCGCGTCCTCCATGATGCACATACCTTCATTTGAAAACATGGACACGTGTTTCACATGTCCACATAAACCAGGAAGTCTGTTAAAGAATATAAGCTTAGCTGCATGGGGTGGCGCTTACTTGTAATGACAATATTCAGGATGCGGAGGTAGGAATTTTAGGTCATCCTGATCGACAAAATGAGTTCCCAGCCAGTTTAGCCTACTGAAGATCCTGTCTCAAAAAAATATAAAACTAGGGGCTGGCAAGAGGGCTCAGCAGGTAAAGGCGCTTGCTGCCAAGCTTGACAGTCTGAATTTGATCTCTGTGAGCTGCATGGTGGATGGAGAGAACCAACTTGAACCAATTATCTTCTGACCTCCCTTCATGTGCCATAGCATAAGTGCAGTCCCACACATACACAATAAAATAAAATGTAATTTAATTTTTTCATCCTATTAAAAATACAGGAGGAATAGAGGGTCAGAGGGTGTGTGCATGCATGTGCCTCTGTGTGTGTGTGTGTGTGTGTGTGTGTGTGTGTGTGTACCTGCACAAAGAAGGTAAAGAGTGAATTATTTTCTTCCACTATGGGGTTCCCTGCGAATGAACTCGGGCTGACATTCTCAGGCTTGACAGCAAGCACTCTTTACCTACTAAGCCATCTCGCCAGCCTGGTCAGAGCTTGAGACTCTTCCAGCATGGCCTAATGCTAGTAACTACTCCAGTAACTACCAACTTCTTTAATCACCCCCCACTTAAGGCTGACAGCAGTGGGCAACATAAATAGGAGCCCCATCCTACAGAAGGGTAAACTGAGGCCTAGAGGAGTCTCTTATCCAAGGCCATGGGAAAGAACAGTGGTGATCTTTCTCTTCCATTTGTCTCCACAGACTGAATCACTGCAACATTGTAGATGATGCCTACGGCTTCCTGGCATAGATGCTTGCAAACAACAGACAGCTGACGCACCTGCGCCTGAACACGAACTCCGTAGGAAACAGTGCAATGAAGCTACTGTGTGACACTCTACTTGTTCCCTTCAAGAACTGGAGTTCTGGAGAACTGGAGTGAGTGAAGAGCGGGGTTAAGGGTCATCTCTGCTGCCCAGGTTTCTAGAAAGCAAGAGACGGGTAAGGAGATGTGAGAATCAAAAACTACCTCTAAGGTCAAGTGCTCATCTTCCTGGCAATCACACTAGCTAGATTAAGTGAGGAGCTGAGTCCACAGAGTTGAGGGAAGGAAGGGATTACTACAAACAGGAACCCCAAGGCACAATTATGAGTTCTTAGTAATCATTGAGCCCTAAAATCTGTTCTTGTCTTCAGAGATTATTTGGGGATTTTTTGAGGGGGGGGTGCTGTTTGAGGTATTCCAGGAGTGGAACCAAGATCCTTGCATATACACTCTATCACTGAGCCACACTCCCCTGCCCATCACTGGGAGGTTCTAGGCAGGGGCTCTACCACTGAGCCATGCCCCCAGCCCCTCACTGGGGATTCTAGGCAGGGGCTCTACCACTGAACCACTCCCCAGGCCCTCACTGGGGGATTCTAGGCAGGGGCTCTACCACTGAGCCACACCCCAGCCCCTCACTGGGGGATTCTGGGCAGGGGCTCTACCACTGAGCCACCCCTAACCCTAGGGGTTAGGGCCAAAATCTAAATGTAAAGCGGATTTATATTTCATACACACCTTAAACATAGAGTATAAAGGTGGTTTCACATAGAGCTTTAAGTGCAGGTATGTTATAGCCATGAGCTGTCACATGAGGTCAGATGTGTGACTTTTCCCTTGTGGGTATCATTGTGATGCTAAATTTCATATTCAGGGGTGTCTGGGTTTCAGATGCACAAACCCTTTGAGAATCTTTGAATTATCAAACTCAAGTAGGCAGCCAGGCATGGTGGCACACGCCTTTAATCCCAGCACTCAGGCAGCAGAGGCAGGACTCTGTGAGTTAGAGGCCAGCATGATTTCTACATGGTGAGTTTCAGGACAGGCAGGGCTGTATAAATAGACTCCGACCCCCCCCAAACCATCCAGATGTTCTGTGGGGTCACTCCACCCCATTCGCCCCACTCTGCCTGAGGCACAGGGTTCAACCCTTCTGGGAATCCCAGCTTCTGTGGGTATTATAAAAGTAGTGTCTGTGTCGTCCTCTCCCGGCGTTCTGTCAACACCTTCTTCAGTCCTCGCCTGTCTCTTGGCCTGTGCACAACTTCAGGCCCTTCTATAGCTGAGACTCAATTGGCATACAAGTTATTTTTCCAAAGATGCCTCTGTTCAGCCAGTGCAGTTTCTCCCCCACTGCTCTCCCGCTCCCAGGTTAACATAGCACCTACTCTGAACCATTCATGAGAACAGGTTAGAAAGGCCTCCTCTTGGGGCTGCAGAGATAGCTTCGTGGATACAGAACTTGTGAGTAATCATGAAGACCTACATTCAGAATCACAGAATCCCCCATGTAAAAGCCTCCAACACGTGCCTGTAAACCAGCGTTAGGGAAGGAGGCCAAGCAGATCCCAGTGGCTCGCTGGCCGCAAGTCTCTCTGAAATGGTAAGCTCAAGGTGCACAGAAATAAAGTGTTTCTGTTGATTGTATTGATGACAATCTCTGGCCTCCAAACACATGTGCACAGATGTGCACCCTACACCCCCGTACACATGAGCACCTATGTCTACACTACAGCGAGAATGAAGACCATCTCTGTTTAAATTACATTTGTTTTATTTGGGGTGAGAGCCTTTATTGCATCAGGGTCAGAGGACAATTTCTAGGAAACAGTTCTCCTCTTCGACCATATGTCAAACTAGAATCAGCAGTATTGGTGGCAAGTACCTCTATCCACTGAGCCATCTCACTGACCCCAAGACATTCCCTTAGAAGGAAATAAAGGCAGATGTTCTGAGTGTTTCTGAATGTTACTCCTGCTGTAGTTGTTCGCCACTGAAGATGTGGGTCTTCTGTGTCTCTTGCAGATTAGTGGACTGCCAACTCACGGAGAACTGCTACGAGGACCTGGCCTATATGATCACAACCACCAAGCACTTAAAAAGCTTGGATCTTGGTAACAACGCTCTGGGTGACAAAGGAGTCATAACCCTGTGCGAGGGACTGAAGCAAAGTAGCAGCTTCCTGAGGAGACTTGGGTAACTTCTTGGGGTTACCTCTTTGAGGGGATGAGTTCAGTGGAGGTGGGAGGACCTGAGCATGAAACCAGGGTGCTGCTGTCATGTTAATGACATAAAGTTAGACAGTATTTACCTCAGAGTCATGGGTGTGGGTGTCCCGGATCTATCAGTGGAGAGTCTTCAGATAGATGCTCATTGAACTTCCCCCTCGGTGCTAGTCATGGTGCTGGGTGCTAGGTACTGGAAATATAGAAACTAATATTTTGGTGGTCCAGCACATTGAATTAATACAGAATAACCAGGAACAGCAGTGGTTCTTAAGACTTTAGTCAGCATGTCATCCACCTGGGAGCCTTTTAGACCAGAGTCCTACCCAGGTACGGTGGCTCACACCTGTAATTCCAGCACACAAGAGAATGAAGTAGGAGGATCACCTTGGCTCTGATGCCTGTCTAGGCTACATTTTGAGCTGTGTGAGATCTAATGCACTCCCACATATACACACAACACACAAATAGAAATAAAACTAATTTATTTAATTACTAGAATATGGGCTGGTAAGATGGCTCAGCAGGAAAAGGCATCCAACAACATCAATTCCATCACTAGGATACAAATGGTTGAAGGAGAGAACAAACTATAGTAGGTTCTCATCTGCTTCCCCCTGTGCATAGTGTTCAAGCACACACATATATACACAGAGCAAATTAGCGTAACTTTTTAAGAACCCTCTGAGATACCATTATCAACTGATGTCCCCCCTTTGAGGTGGAGTCTCTCCATGCAGGCCAAGCTCATGATCCTTGTGTCTCGACCTCTTGAGTGTAAGGATGATGGGAGTGTGCCACCATGCCCTGCTCCATGGTTGCTTAGATCTTTTCATTTAAAGTTTATTGTATGAGCGTGTGTGTGTGCCTGCATCTCTAGTTGTATCACATGCATGCTGTACCCACAGGAGAGGCCAGGAGGAGGCATCAGATCTCCTGGAGCCAGAGTTATAGGCAACTGTAAGCCACCTGATGTGGGGCTGAGAGCCAAACCAAGTCCTGTACAACAGCAGGAAATGCTTTTAATCGCTGAGACATAGCTCTGGTGCCCCTTGTCAATGACATTCTCTCTGACATGCTGCTCTTAGGATAGTCCTAAATTTTTACTATGGACATTCATCCTACAAATATATAATGTACTTTGATCAAGTTTCTCTTTCTCTCTCTCACACACACACACACACACACACACACTCACACCCCTCTAAACCTTCCCCTCTTACATCCCTCCCCTTCGCACCCCATTAGTTTGCTTTCACTCCCCTAGAATCAGCTTCACATCTACTTTAGTGGTGTATATTTATGTATCTATGTACATCACATCTGCATATGACTTTATGTATCTAATTACAACTCGGGTTCTACAAACAAGAGAAAACAATGCGATATTTGAATTTCTAGATCTGACTTCACTTGCTATGCTAACCTCCAGTTTTATCCATTCTCCTAAAACCCTAAATCTTTAAAGTTTTCAGCTTTATCTCATATGTCATGGTGTCTAACTAAACTCTGACCACCTAGGCATGGTAATCTCTTAAGAGTGCCCCCAACAAGAGCAGTATCCATGCAACTTCATATGTACCATGAGCCTTTCCAGACTTCCTGCCTCCCTCATGCAGCTCCCCACCCTTCTGAGTCTTTGATAAGGTATCACTTATTAATCAGCAAGTATTTCTGTAATTCTTGTCATATTCCTGATTTCTGGGTAGCTGGGCTTTTTCACAAAGGCACTTTGAGGAACCCAGCAACAATCAGAGCCAGAACCAGAATTTAGAAGTGAGAATGTTCGGGCTCCCCAAGAGCAATCAAACCGTGCTCTGCATGGAGCCCCTCTCACAGGTTGAACTCTTACAGGCCAGCCAAGTGGAGGGTCCGTCATTGATGGGTTCCTTCTTGGTCTTCCGGTAGGTTGGGAGCGTGTGAGCTGACTTCCAACTGCTGTGAGGCGTTGTCATCGGCCCTCTCTTGCAAAAGGCACCTGGACAGCCTAAACCTGGTGAAGAATGACTTCAGTACATCGGGGATGTTGAGGCTGTGCTCTGCGTTCCATCGTCCTGACTCTAACCTGTGGATAATTGGGTAAGTTCTGAGTTGTCTCCTGAGACATAAAGCCAGACACTCTGACAAGTTAGTCAGAGAAACAGAAGCAATTGAAAGTAGCCGAGACTGTGGCTTGGCGACTGTATTTATCTAGAGCAGTGGCCCTCAACCTTCCTAACACTGTGACCCTTTAATACACTTCCCGTGTCGTGACCCCCAACTGTAAAATTATTCTGTTGCTACTTCAGAACTGTAATTTTGCTACTATTATGATATTCACATATCCCCCAAGGGGAGGCTCTGGATCCACGGGTTGATAACCACTGACAGAGAAAGCTCCAGGACAGACAAGGTTACACAGTGAGACCATGTCTCAAAACACAAAACAAACAAAAAAATCATTTGTACATCCATGTTTTTAGTGGCAGTTTTCAAGAAAGGGAGTTTGGTGTGTGCTCCTACATGAATAAGACACAAGGACTTTATGTTAAGTGAAGTCAGTCAGTCACAAAAGGCAAATATCATGTGACTCAATTCATATGAGAGTCCTAGGTGGTAGACTCATCAAGACAGAAAGACTGGAAGTTGCTAAAGGATACAACAAAGGTTAGAGGCTTAAAATTCTGGAGAGGAGCCCTTTCTTAGCATATGTAAAGTCGTGGGTTCCATCTGTAGCACTGCCAAAATAATTTAAAGGGAAAGGAAAATTTAGAGTTGACATTTAGCATCTACAGGTTTTTCAGTTTGGGATGATGGGAGAGTTCTGAAGGGATGGGAGCAGTGGTTGCCCTACACATGTGTAATGCCACTTACACATCCAGAAATGGTTAAGATGGTAAATTTTGCCAAGTGTTCCAACTCACATCTACAACTGTAGTCCTTGTGAGGCTTAAGACAAGAGACAAGACAAATCTGGGGCTGTCTTTGACTACATAGTGAGTTCTAGGACAGCATAAGTCTCAGACCCCACCTCAATCAAAAATAGACAAGTTTGTTGTGCATATTAAATCTTGAACATAGATACTGATGAGTTGTGTTCTGCTAACTAGCACTCCCACTCATTATTAAATGGAGTGGGTCAAAATGGGGTTGGAAAAATGGCTAGAAACTTGAAAGCATTTGCTACTCTTGCAGGGGAACTGAGTTCAGTTCCCAGAGCACACTTGGTGGCTCACAACAGCCTATATCCCAGTTTTACCATCTCCAGGCCTCTGGGCACTGCAAGTGCTTAGTAGACATAGGCACATGCAGATGCAGACACAAACACATACATTTTAAAATACCAACATTTATTTATGTGCATATGTGGAGTCAGAACAACTTGCAAAAGTCAGTTTTCTCTTTCCATCATGTTGATTCTGGGGATAAAACTCAGGCTGTCAGGCTTGGCAACCAAGTCTTTTTATCCACTGAGCCATCTCACATGCCCAGGTGTACTTATAATCCAAGAAAGTAATTTGGCTGAAGCACTGTGAAAGATGGTACATGCCTGTAGTCCTGCCTCTAAGAAAGCAGAGGCAGAAGGATTGCTGCAAATCTGAGGCCAGGCATACCTAGTACATTCTGGGCCAGGCAGCCCTGTAGAACAAGATTTTGCTCCAAAAATAAAAACAAAGAATTTGGCTGAAGACTGGGCTAGCAGCCTAGGTGAGGCTGCTGGTAAAATGACTCCGGTGAGTAAGTTTTCCAGATAATAAACATGATTTATCCAAAGTGCAATTTTCAGCACATGGATGTAAGTGCAAAAGGCCCAGGAGTGACTTATAGAGATGGAGTGTCATTGAAGACAGGTAGGAGGGAATGGGGGCTTGGGAATTCTGGCTGAGCCAGGTTGGCAATCTTTACATAAATATGTTACAAGGTCCATGCACAAATAAGAGCAAAAGGCAGAATGTTGTTTAAAAGAGCCAACTGTAATGGTGAGCCACAAGGCACAGTGGTGAGGATGGGCAATTGGTACAGTCTTGAGGAGATGGTTCCTTCTGTAAAGTGCTTCCCACACAAGCCTGAGGACCTGAGTACTGGTCTCTTGAACCCATATAAAAGCCAGACGTGGTGGTCCTAGCACTAGGGAGGCCGAGACCAGAAGATGCTGGAGTTTGTTGGTTAGCCAGTCTGCCTAGCCTATCAGACCAGAAGATGCTGGAGTTTGTTGGTTAGCCAGTCTGCCTAGCCTATCAGACCAGAAGATGCTGGAGTTTGTTGGTTAGCCAGTCTGCCTAGCCTATCAGACCAGAAGATGCTGGAGTTTGTTGGTTAGCCAGTCTGCCTAGCCTATCAGAACAGAAGATGCTGGAGTTTGTTGGTTAGCCAGTCTGCCTAGCCTATCAGCAAGCTCTGCATTTGGTGACTTTATCTCAAAGTGAAGAGACATGGAGAAAGACACACAATGGTGGCCTCTGTTCTCAGCCTGCTTGTTCATACTTGTTCTCCCTCTCTCCTTCCCTCTCTCCCTCTCTCTCCCCCTTTCTCTCTTCCCTCTCTCTCCCTCTCTCCCTTTCTCTCTTCCCTGTCCCTTTCCTTCTCCCTTCTCCCTTTCCTCTTCTCCCCCTCACTCTGGGCCCCCGACCCCCTTTTTCACCTGGAGCACATCCATACCCCACCGCCATCCATACCCACAGTCAGACCTGGAATTTTACCAACTGACCTGTTACAGGCAAAATGAGATGTATCTGCAGCTATTTAAATCCTTGCATACGCTTTTCCTCAACTGGAATGGGAGGGACCTTGCCTTGCCCTTGCCCATCACTGTGCCTCAAATCTGGGACAAGGCCCAGCACAGAATAGATCCCTGTGCACTTAGGACTTACTTTTCCATGTGTGGATTCATTGTGTGTAAATGCATGTTTATATGTGGCTCACATGCATATGTGTGCCTGTACATGTGAAGGCCAAAGGGTGAACCTGAGAGGTCTCAGAATAGCTATCCATCTTGGACTTTGCATGGTAGGTTTGATTTTTGTTTTGTTTGAGGCTGTGTAGTCCTGGCTGCCCTGGCATCAGGCTGGCCTCAGACTCACAGAGGGATAAAACCAGTGTGCAACCATGCCTGGCCCATCTTGGGTTATGTTTTGTTTTTATATTTTAGATATTTTATGTGTGTGAATGTTTGCCTGAATGTGTGTTTATATACTACTTGTATGCAAATCCCATGGAGGCCAGCAAATCCGGGACTAGAATGCAGGTGTTTATGAGCTGCCTTGTAGGTGCTGGGAATCGGACCCAGATCCTCCAGAAGGAGTGCTCCTGACCGCTGACTTTGCTGTCTCTCCAGCCTGGAAACCTGGCTTTTCAATGTGGGTTAAAAGCAGGTTCTCATGCTTTCATGGCAAGTACTTCATAAACTGAGCTTATCTCCCCAGTCCTTTATTTTGTTAAATAATATGCTTACTCTTTGAAACTTTTTTACATCCATATAGCATCTTTTGATGATATCCACCTGCCACTACATCTTCCCATGATACTCCAATATGTCTCTCCCAAACTTTATTTAAATAAGTTTAATAACCCACTGCCTCCAGCTATTGAAGTTCATAGGCACATGGGTGTGGTGTCGTCCAGTGGAGCATGAGCAACCTACCAGGTCCCCAAAGGAATGAAAGTGATTCTCCCTCTTCCGTTAGGGCCTTAGAAGTCCCTTCCCCAGCCCTTTTAATCTACAGGGGCGGAGGGATGTACTACTCTCATTGAGAGTTCTCAAAAAGGGTTGTAGTCCCAGATCTGGCCTCCAGGACATCTAGGTCCCAGCATGACATCCCCTCCTTCCCAGCCTGTGGAAGCAGCAGTACTATGCCCAGGTGAGAAGACAGCTGGAGGAACTGCAGCTTATCAAGCCCCACGTGGTGACTGATGGTGACTGGTGTGCTATTGATGAAGATGACCGTAACTGGTGGAAAAACTGAAGACGAGTCCCCTCTCCTTCACGTCCTAGGACTTCGCTGTCTGTGAAATGTTTATCTCACCTCGGAGGATTGTAGCAAGAATTACACAAACACAGAGCATTAGGAAAGCATCAGGTACCATGTTGATCAGTGGGTGTGGTGTAAGGGCAGGGATGAGATGGGGAGGGTGACTCAGATGCTAAAGGGCTTATCATGCAAGCATGAGGATCTGAACTTGATACACACAACCATATACAAAGCCAGGTATGGGGGCATATGCTTGTAATCCCAGTGCTGGGAGATGGAGAAAGAAAATATTCTCACAGCATCAACTGAAGGGAGAAATGGTTCCATGTGCACATTCATGCACAAGCATGGGGACCCACATACACGTGCACCTATGTCCAAAAATATGCATATACACACATAGGCACCACACATGACAAATGAACTCTTCATCCTTCTTGACCATCTCCTTGCTGTGCTCCTCTGATGCAAACATATACTTACAGACCTTCACAACACCTAAGATGTGAGTAGCTTCTGCCCATCTTAAAAGGATTTTGAGGCATGGGGTGCCTGCGTATTCCCCTAGAGTAGATGGTAGAGTCATCATTCAAAGCCAGGAAATCTACTCCGGATGCCATTATTATGCCTGGAGCACAAGGGAAGCATTCACCCACTTCCACATGCCTCAGGCAGCTTCTTTTAACTTTTTGGTAGCCTCATAATGCAAACAATTTCTGAAGCTGAGAATGTTCTAGGCTCATTCCTTGCATGAAAGTTTCCAGGTATAGAGGCACACACCTTGAATCCCAGCACTTGAGTGGTAGGACCACTTGGTGGTCTACAGAGTGAGTTGCAGGATAGCAGAGCCTACATAGTGAGACCCTGTTTTGAAAAGACAAAAGCCTTGAAGTCAGGTGACTGGCCTGACTCCCCTACCAAGTCTTCTAATGAGAATAAAAAGCTTATTTCTGGGAGTGGAGACAAGCTAGCTCAGTGAGTACAGGCACTTGTTACCAAGACTGATAGCCTTAGTTAGATCCCTAAGACTTACATGAGGGAAAGGGAGAACTGAGTCCCTAAGTTATCCTCTGGCCTCTACACATGCACCGTGGCTTCCCTTCTTCCATTCACACAAATGTTTGAAATGTTAGGAGTAGAGGTATACAGCTATCGTGTATTGATATCATTAGCATTGTCCCTACGTGGGGTTGCAAGAATGCCTTTCTCATCCAAGGAGAGTTAACGTTATGCAGCACCAAGACATTTGGCCAATGTGACATGATCTGTAAGGAGAATGGGGGGTTGGGGGGGCACGGTTGTCCTCCAAAGGCTAGGGAAGTATCGATCCTTCAGAACACTGTTGGCCACCCTGATCAGACAGATACAGATACAGACAGATACAGGGTACACAGTCACCACGGATGCTTGGGTTGACTATTGATACTTATTAGCCAGGGGTGGTAGCATAGTCTTGTAATCTCAGCATGCAGCTGGGAAGGCAGGAGAACCAGATCAAGGTCAGCCTCAGCTATTCAATGTTCAAGGCCAGCCTGGGATACATGATATATATGTGTATACACACACACACACACACACACACACACACACACACACACACACGAGACCATGTTCAGATCAAATACATATGATCCACAGCAGCTGTGTAGTCTATGGACAGCTAGATGCCCTGAACCCTTTCAGCCTTACAGCTCAATTCATCTACAAGGACAGATGCGAAAATAAACTTTGAGGGGTTACGAGTACTGGCTGCTCTTCCAGTGGACCTGAGTTTGATTCCAAGTTGTGAGTAGTGGCTCAATATTATCTATAGCTCCTGTTCCAGGGAGATGTGCTAGTCTTTTCTGGCCTCCAAGAGCACCAGGCATGCACGTGGAGCACAAACATATGTGCAGGCAAGATGCCTGTATACATAAATATTAAATATAAAGAATGAGACTTTGTCTCAAAAACACAACAAAAAGCTGTAAGAAATAAGCCTGACAGCCAAGGGTCCGCGCATTCAAGCTATTTCCCCACTGTGTGGAGAGCCCCAAAGCATTCAAGCTATTTCCCCACTGTGTGGAGAGCCCCAAAGCATTCAAGTTATTTCCCCACTGTGTGGAGAGCCCCAAAGCATTCAAGCTATTTCCCCACTGTGTGGAGAGCCCCAAAGCATTCAAGCTATTTCCCCACTGTGTGGAGAGCCCCAAAGCATTCAAGCTATTTCCCCACTGTGTGGAGAGCCCCAAAGCTCAGGCTGTTTGGCCTGTGGCTCCTGCTGGGACCTGGAAACTAAAACCACCCTCACAAAGGCTCCACTGCAAGTCAGCCAAGAACAAACTCCAAAACGTTTATGGTTCTCAGACAACTGACAGTCATACTCAGACTATCCCCCCAAATGTTGCCTTCCTAGTTTTTATATTTGTTCTTTGCCATGGGAGAGCCATAGAGGACAGGACACATGCACCTTAGTGAATATGGTAACGTTACATTGACCAGGGTGCCAGGGTATGAGGCAAGGCTGAGAGGTGCCAATTCTTTGTATTTTTAAGGGCTTCAGTTGTCTATGTCTGGATCAGGGGACATGAGTGTCCTTAGAGGACAGAAGCATTTGATCCCCTGAAGCTGGAGTTACAGGAGGGTGCAAGTTACTGATGTGGGTGCTGGGATATGGGGTCCTCTGCAAGAGCAATAAGTACTCCTAACCACTGAGCCATCTCTCCTGCCCCATTCTTTGTATTTTACTGTAAATCTCAGTTTAGTTTACTTATCTCTACCATCATTGCAACATCCTACAGACTGGGTGTGTGCAGGTTCCCTTTAATCCTGTATACTCTTGAGCTCTTGATGTTCCCTCAGTGCACACCAGGTGGCAGTAGAGCGACATGTCTTAGGAGAGGAGCTAGAGAAGAGGAAGGTTCCTTTCTTTTGTTCCTGGTCACTGGCCATTTGTTACCTGACACTGCGGCTGCCTTGTCTCTTTTAGGGGGCTTCCTGTGCACTGAGGGATGCAGGAAAGCATGCCACATGCCAGGAAGACTCACATGCTCCAGATGCAGCAACCAGAAATGTCACTAGGTGTTTCTTGCTGGGGCCACAACCTCCCTGGCCCGGGACTGAGTGCTACTGATTTATATTAGTCTTCAAAATATCAGTTTAACATTCAATGGCTTTCCCATTATCCTTGCAAAGTTGCTGATTCAGACACAGTCAGTGTTGTGAGCTGTTTGCTAATTTCTGATTCTGCCATGGGAGGTAACAGGCCTTTGGGATTGTCTCTTTTGCAAGCCTGATCCATGCTGTAAGATGTCTCCAGTGAAGAACAAGAGGCAGCCAGGACTTTTTTCAACCATTTTTGGTTTTTGTTTTGTTTGGTTTTTTATTGTGGGGGTGGGGTACACGTGTGAAAATGTGCCAGGACTAGCCAGATAGTAGTAGTGGTGGCACACGCCTTTAATTCCAGCCCTCGGGATGCAGAGGCAGGTGAATCTCTGAGTTCCAGGCCAGCCTGGTCTACCGAGTGAGTTCCAAGATAGCCAGGGCTACACAGAGAAACCCTGTCTTGAAAAACCAAGGGTTGGGGTAGACTAATAATGTACAAGTGTCTCTCTCCTTCCACCATGCAGGTCGTGGAGATAGAACTTGGACTGTGATCATCTTCTCTCCAGCAACTGAATGGGAGGCGCAGCCAGGAGCGCAGGGAACACAGTACTGGCAGAGCAGCTGAGACAGGGTCCGTCCAGGCTCCACCTGCACCCAGGAGCTGGGCAGCCCCACAGCACTCTGTGCCAGGGGAGAGCCTGTCACCCAGGGGTGCTGAGACAGGCTTTCAGGCTGTATTAGTCAGGGTTCTCTAGAGTCACAAAACATATGGGTAGTCCCTATATAGTTAGGGAATTTACAAACTTACAGCTTGTAATCCAACTCCCAACAATGGTCAGCAGTAGCTGTGGATGGAAGTCCAAGGATCTAGCAGTTGCTCAGTCCCATGAAGCAGGCCAGGAAGAGTCAGAGTAAATCTTCCTTCTTCCAATGTCCTTATATAGGTCTCCAGCAGAGGGTGTGGCCCAGATTAAAGGTGTGTGTCACCGCACCTTTAATCCCAGATGACCTTGAACTCAGAGATCTCCTTATCTTAATCTTCTGGAATTCATAGTTACTATGCTTCAAGATTTCCATGCCAAGATCCAGGTCAGAAACTTGTATCTCTGAGCCTCCAGATTAGGATCATAGGTGAGCCTTCCAATTCTTGATTAGTTCATTCCAGATTTAGTCAAGTTGACAACCAGGAATAGCCACTACACAGGTCCACAGGAGGGACAAGCACCAGCCAGAAACAGTAGGACCAACTACACCAGAGATAACCAGATGGGAAAAGGCAAATGTAAGAACGTTACCAACAGAAAACTTCCCTAACATAAAGAAAGAGATGCCCATGGACATACAAGAAGCCTACAGAACTCCAAATAGTTTGGAGGAGAAAAAGAAATTCCTCCTGTGACTTGGCAGTGGTGGCGCACGCCTTTAATCCCAGCACTTGGGAAGCAGAGGCAGGCGAATTTCTGAGTTCAAGGCCAGCCTGGTCTACAGAGTGAGTTCCAGGACAGCCAGGGCTGCACAGAGAAACCCTATCTTGAAAAAAACATCCTCCTGTCACATAATAAAACACCAAATGCACTAAGCAAAGAAAGAATATTAAAAGCAGTAAGGGGAAAAGGTCAAGTAACATATAAAGGCAGACCCATCAGAATTACACCAGACTTCTCACCAGAGACTATGAAAGCTAGAAAATCCAGGGCAGATCTCATACAGACCCTAAGGGAACAAAAATGCCAGCCCAAACTACTATACCCAGCAAAACTCTCAATTACCATAAATGGAGAAACCAAGGTATTCCACGACAAAAACAAATTTACACAATATCTTTCCACAAATTCAGCCCTTCAAAGGATAATAAATGGAAAACACCAACAAAAAGAGGGAAACTACACACTAGAAAAAGCAAGAAATTTATCTTCTTTTAACAAACCAAAAAGAAGAGAGCCACACAAACACTTCTGCCTCTAATAACAAACAAACAAACAGGAAGCAACAATCACTTCTCCTTAATATCACTTAATATCAATGGACTCAATTCCCCAATAAAAAGACATAGACTAACAGACTGGATAGATAAACAGGACCCAGCATTTTGCTGTATACAGGAAACTCATCTCAGGCACAATGAAAGACACTATCTCAGAGTAAAAGGCTGGAAAACAATTTTTCAAGCAAATGGTCCCAAGAAACAAGCGGGTGTAGCCATTCTAATATCGAATAAAATCAACTTCCAACCTAAAGTAATCAAAAAAGATAAGCAAGGATACTTCATACTCATCAAAGGAAAAATCTTCCAAGATGAACTCTCAATTCTGAACATCTATGCTCCAAATACAAGGGCACCCACATTCATAAAAGAAATTTTACTAAAGCTCAAACCACACATTGCACCTCACACAATAATAGTGGAAGGCTTCAACACCCCACTCTCATCAATGGACAGATCAGGAAAACACAAACTAAAGAGACACAGTGAAACTAACAGAAGTTATGAATCAAATGGATTTAACAGATATCTATAGAACATTTTATCCTAAAACAAAATAATATACGTTCTTCTCAGTACCTCACAGTACCTTCTCCAAAACTGACCATATACTTGGTCACAAAACAGACCTCAGCAGATATAAGAAGACTGAAATAATTCCATGCACCCTATCAGATCACCATGGACTAAGGCTGGTCTTCCATAACAACAAAAAGAACAGAAAGCCCACATACACATGGAAACTGAACAACATTCTACTCAATGATAAATTGGTCAAGGAAGAAATAAAGAAAGAAATTAAAGACTTTTTAGAATTTAATGAAAATGAAAGCACAACATACCCAAACTTATGGGACACAATGAAAGCAGTGCTAAGAGGAAAAGTCATAGCTCTAAGTTCCTCCAAAAAGAAACTGGAAAGAGCATACACTAATAGCTTGACAGCACAGCTGAAGGCTCTAGAACAAAAAGAAACAAATACACCCAAGAGGAGTAGACAGCAGGAAATAATCAAACTCAGGGCTGAAATCAACCAAGTAGAAACAAAAAGATCTATAAAATCAACCAAACCAGGAGCTGGTTCTTTGAAAACACCAACAAGATAGATAAACCCTTAGCCAAGCTAACCAGAGGGCACAGAGACAGCATCCAAATCAGCAAAATCAGACATGAAAAGGGAGACATAACAACAGGTACTGAGGAAATCCAAAAAATCACTAGATCCTACTACAAAAGCCTTTACTCAACAAAAGTGGAAAATCTAGATGAAACAGAAAATTTTCTAGACAAATACCAGGTACCCCATAAACAACCCCATAACCCCTAAAGAAATAGAAGCAGTCATTAATAGTCTCCCAACCAAAAAAATCACAGGACCAGATGGTTTTAGTGCAGAATTCTATCAGACCTTCAAAGAAAACCTAATGTCAATACTCTTCAAACTATTCCACAAAATAGAAACAGAAGGAACATTACCCAATTCGTTTTATGAAGCCACAATTACTCTGATACCTAAACCACACAAAGACCCAACAAAGAAAGAGAACTTTAGACCAATTTCCCTTATGAATATCGATGCAAAAATTCTTTTGTTTTTTTTGTTTGTTTGTTTTTTGAGACAGGGTTTCTCTGTGTATCCCTGGCTGTCCTGGAACTCACTCTGTAGACCAGGCTAGCCTCGAACCCAGAAATCCTCCTGCCTCTGCCTCCTCAGTGCTGGGATTAAAGGCATGCACCACCACTGCCTGATACAAAAATTCTCAATAAAATTCTTGCCAACCAAATCCAAGAACACATCAAAACGATCATCCACCATGATCAAGTAGGCTTCATCCCAGGGATGCAGGGATGGTTCAATATACGGAAATCCATCAATGTAATCCACTCTGTAAATAAACTCAAAGAAAAAAAACACATGATCATTTCATTGGATGCTGAGAAAGCATTTAACAAAATCCAACACCCCTTCATGATAAAAGTCTTGGAAAGATCAGGAATTCAAGGCCCATATCTAAACATAGTAAAAGCAATACACAGCAAACCAGTAGCCAACATCAAACTAAATGGAGAGAAACTTGAATCCCACTGAAATCAGGAACTAGAAAAGGCTGTTCACTCTCTCCCTACCTGTTCAATATAGTACTTGAAGTCCTAGCCAGAGCAATTAGACAACAAAAGGAGGTCAAAGGGATTCAAATTGGAAAGGAAGAAGTCAAAGTATCACTATTTGCAGATGATATGATAGTATACTTATGTGACCCCAAAAATTCTGCCGGAGAACTCCTACAGCTGATAAACAACTTCAGCAAAGTGGCTGGATAGAAAATTAACTCAAACAAATCAATAGCCTTCCTATACTCAAAGGATAAAGAGGTTGAGAAAGAAATTAGGGAAACAACACCCTTCACAATAGCCACAAATAATATAAAATACCTTGGTGTGACTCTAATCAAGCAAGTGAAAGATCTGTATGACAGGAACTTCAAGCCTCTGAAGAAAGAAATTGAAGAAGACCTCAGAAGATGGAAAGATCTCCCTTGCTCATCAATTGGCAGGGCTAATATAGTAAAAATGACCATCTCTCCTAAAGCAATCTACAGATTCAATGCAACCCCCATCAAAATTCCAACTCAATTCTTCATAGAGTTAGAACAATTTCCAAATTTATCTGGTATAACAAAAAACCCAGGATAACAAAAACTATTCTCAACAATAAAAGAACTTCTGGCGGAATCACCATCCCTGACCTCAAGCTATACTACAGAGAAATAGTGATAAAAACTGCATGGTATTGGTACAGTGACAGGCAGGTAAATCAATGGAATAGAATTGAAGACCCAGAAATGAACCCTCACACCTATGGTCACTTGATCTTTGACAAAGGAGCTAAAACCATCCAGTGGGGGGAGAGGGGGAACCAGCATTTCCAACAAATGGTGCTAGTTCAATTGGTGGGTAGCATGCAGAAGAATGCAAACTGATCCATTCTTATCTCCCTGCACAAACTCAAGTCCAAGTGGATCAAGGACCTCCACATAAAATCAGATACACTGAATCTAATAGAAGAGAAAGTGCAGAAGAACCTGGAGCACAATTGCACAGGGGAAAATTTCCTGAATAGAACACCAATAGCTTATGCTTTAAGACCAAGAATTGACTAATGGGACCTCATAAAATTGCAAAACTTCTGTAAGGCAAAGGACACTGTCAATAGGACAAAACGGCAACCACCAGATTGGGAAAAGATCTTTTCTAATTCCTACATCCGACAGAGAGCTAATACCCAACATATATACAAAGAACTCAAGAAGTTAGACCCCAGAGAACCAAATAACCCTATTAAAAAATGGGCTAAACAAAGAATTCTCAACTGAAGAATACAAGATGACTAAGAAACACCTAAAGAAATGTTCAACATCCTTAATCATCAGGGAAATACAAATCAAAACAATCCTGAGATTCCACCTCACACCAGTCAGAACGGTCAAGATTAAAAACTCAGGGGACAGCAAATGCTGGAGAGGATGTGGAGAAAGAGGAACACTCCTCCACTGCTGGTGGGATTGGAAGCTGGTACAAACACTCTGGAAATCAGTTTGGTGGTTCCTCAGAAAACTGGACATAGCACTACCTGAGGATCCAGCTATATCACTCCTGGGCATATACCCAGAAGATGCTCCAACATGTAATAAGGACACGTGCTCCACTTTGTTCATAGCAGCCTTATTTATAATAGCCAGAAGCTGGGAAGAACCCAGATGTCCTTCAATAGAAGAATGGATACAGAAAATGTGGTATATTTACACAATGGAGTACTGCTCAGCTATTAAAAACAATTAATTCATGAAATTCTTAGGCAAATGGATGGAGCTAGAAAATATCATCTCGAGTGAGGTAACCCAATCACAAAAGAACACACATGGTATGCACTTGATGATAAGTAGATATTAGCCCAAAAGCTTGGAATACCCAAGATACAACTCACAGACTCAAGATGAAGGAAGACCAAAGTGTGGAAACTTTGATCCTTATTGGAAAGTAGATCAAAACACCCATGGCTCACAGCCAACCAATAGACTGAGCATAGGGTCCCCAATGGAGCAGCTAGAGAAAGGACCCAAGGAGCTGAAGAGGATTGCAGCCCTACAGGAGGAACAATAATATGTACCAACCAGTGTCCCCAGAGCTCCCAGGGAGTAAACCACCAACCAAAGAGTACACATGGAGGGACCCATGGCTCCAGTTACATATGTAGCAGAAGATGACCATTTCAGACATCAATGAGAGGCGAGACCATGGGTGCTGTGAATGCTTGATTCCCCAGAATAGGGGAATGCAAGTCAGGAAGTTGGGGGGGGGGGTGTAAGTGAGCAGGGGAAGGGGGGATGGGATGGGGTTTTCAGAGGGATAACGCGGAAAGGGGACACCATTTGAAATGTAAATAACAAAAGTATCTAATAATAAGAAGAAAGAAAGAAAGAAAGAAATGTAAATAAAATAAAATAAAGAACTTGGACTGTCAGGTTTGAAGAGAGGCACCTTAAGTCCCTGAAGTCTCTGGGTTCACTTTCTACATGTTAAGGGAAGTGGCACCTGCAATGTTCCAAGCACATAGCTGGTGTCCATTAAACCTTCCCTTCCTAGAATCAAACAAAATCCACCATAACAATGCCCTCACTGGAGAAGGTGGAGTGAGTAGCCACCATGCACACTGCCAATAGGCATAGTAAATTAGTCCCGTCTCTCAGGAGTGAGACTGCTTTATCTGCCAGAAGCAAACACACACACATGCACACACACACACATACACGCACACGCACGCACGCACACGCACACATGCGCACACATACACATGCACACACACATGCACAAGCATACACATGCACACACAGACATGCACACACACATAGACATGCACACACATGCACACATGCGCATGTGTACATATGCTCCTTTAATGGGCATGGGTTCCTGCAGTGTACTGGTAAGCAGCAGGGAGTCAGAAACAAACCAAACAGTAACTGAACCCCTTAAATCCACACAGATGTTTGGGTGCTACTAAAAGAAAGTGATGGGAGCAGAGCTTGTGGCTTAGTTGGTAAAGTACATGCCTAGCATGTGTAAAGCTCTGGGTTGTATCCCCAACATCACTTAAAACCCAGCATAGTCGAAAATTCTGTGATCCCAGCACTCAGGAAGGGGAGGCAGGAAAATCAGAAAGTCAAGGTTACCCTCAGCTATGTAGCAAGTTTGAGATTGGGCTGGAATGGGGAAGAGGAAAGGAGGGGGGGAGAAGGGATAGAGAGGAGGGGGGAGGGAGAGAGAATGGGAGAGAAATTAAGAGATGTGTACCCTCTAGACAATCACAGATAAATGCCATTGATGGGAACACAGATGACGGTAAAGAGAAGGTAAACGGAGCCTGAGGATGTGGCTCAGTGGCAGAGTGCTTGCCTCAGGTGCATAGGTCCTGGGTTGGAGACAACAAAGTGGGGTAAACTGGAGAGAGACAGTTCCTACGTGTTGCCAGGTAACAGATGGTGGTGCTAGTAATGTCAGGTATGTATGGCACGCTCACATTCAAAGAGTAACATTACTACTGTATGTGATCGTGTGGGTATGCGCATAGTCATGGGTATGCCACAGTACACGTGCGTGCAGCTCAGAGGACACCTTTTAGGAGGTAACTGTCTCCTTCTACCATGTGAACTCCAGGGA
Organism: Tokudaia muenninki; assembly: GCA_036184385.1. NCBI lineage: Eukaryota > Metazoa > Chordata > Mammalia > Rodentia > Muridae > Tokudaia > Tokudaia muenninki. Next base: position 1,146,899 of record BTHS01000012.1, on the reverse strand, counting down.
GTAAACTCAAGTTGTCAAGCATCGTGGCAAGGATGCTCACCCACTGAATTATCTCGCTGGCAGAAGGCAGTCCTTTAAAAAAAAAGGCTTATTTATTATATGTAAGTACTCTATAGCTATTTTCAGACACCAGAAGAGGGCATCAAATCTCTTTAGGGATGGTTGTGAGCTACCATGTGAGTGCTGGGATTTGAACTCATGACTTTTAGGAAGAGCAATTGGTACTCTTACCTGCTGAGCCATCTCTCCAGTCCCAAAGAGGCAGTTCTTTAAACCTTCTAGTGTTCTCTTTTCCCATATGCAGAAACCAGATGTGTTTCTATGAGTGTATGGCATGAAAGCAGAAAGGGGAACTATTTGTAGAAGCAAAGGAACTAAGGAGAGGTGGAAGAGGAAGGAGAAGGAAAATACGAACAAAGAACAAATAGATTTATCATAGTGAAACATTCTAAAATGTGTGTGTGTGTGTGTGTGTGTGTGTGTGTGTGTGCACGCGCGTGCATGCCGTATAGGGGATCAGATAATGCTGGAGTTAGAGTTACAAGCAATTCATGTGGGTGCTGGGAACTGAACCCAGGTTCTTTGCAAGAGCAGGATGTGCTTTTAACCTCAGAACCATCTCTCCAGCCCCAGAAATAGAGTTTTTAACTGAATGAGGCATATATGCAGTCTCAGCCCTGAGGCAGGAGGATCAGATGAAAGACATCTTCAACCACACAGCAGATTTCAGGTTAGCCTGCACTACATGATACCATGTCTCAAAAACCACATATTTTAATTCTGTGTGCTAACTTTACAAAAACTAAGCCTTGTTTTTGTACTAAGTATGTCAAATGATGACAAATTAAGGACTGTAGAAGCTACTATGAGAGAGTTGGTAGCATTTTCTCCATACCTAAAAAACAAAACAAACAAACAAAAAAACCCTACTGTGGCCAAATACCAATTCTTTGACCAAATTCCCCCAGCACAGCTCCCATCAGCCCAAATCATTGTATCAATGAAAACAGTCTAAATGAGTTGATGAGATGACTTAGCAGGGAAAGGCAACTGCCTCCAAGACTCATGACCAGAGGTTGATCCCAGAATCCACACAGTGGAAGTAGAGAAGTAATTCCTACAGGTTGTCCTCTGACTACCATATGCAAATTCATGCACATAATCAATGAATCAATGTTTAAAAGTCAACTCGGTGGGCTGTTTCCAATGTAGCATAGTATATGGACTTAGAGTCTAATGGTTAATATCTGCTATTCCTCTACTGAGAGAACCTGGGCACAACACTTGGCCTCTGCTGACCTGTTTCCTTAGCTGGAAAATGGGACAGTTCCTCCTAGTAGGGCATAGGTGGGTAAGAGACTAGGATGCCTGTGGACTGAGTAGGAGAGGGGCTCCATTGGAAGAGACCTAGGCCGGAGCTCTCTGTCCGTGGTGCTGACAAGCAGGGCTAAGGCATCATATGGTGGCAGAATTTAGCACACCAGTGCCAAGATGCTTTATGAATGATTGGAAGGTTTCATGACCAAACAAGTTCAGAAAACATTGAATACTGTGTCTCAGCTGTTCCTGCTCTTCCTCCTCCTCCCACTGTCCACTTCATCACTGGACAGCAGCACCCCACCCTATTCAGCCTGCTCTATGGAGAATATGGCTGCATGACTAGCTGGGAACAGGTTTGGGCAGGGGAGTTGTGTGTCATTTTCAAGTTTTCCAAGAGGGACAAGGAGGGGGAGGGGAGAGTTGGCATCATTAAACATGTCAGGCACTGTTCTATATATTTAAAAAACGTGCATCTGGCATGTTCCCAAATTACTTGAGCTGGGGACTGTGCCCGAGAAACTACACCTATCACTGAGGTCCCTTCTGATCCTGCCCCAAGCTCCTCCTCCTCTGATCCCCTTCACTGAACAGCAGCAGCCATCAAGATACAGCCTGCTCTGCAGAGAATGCAGATGGCTGACCAGTGACCAAAACTTAGACCAGGGAGGGGTGTGCTATTTCTGTGTCCCCAGTAAGTCATCCCTTTCCCAACAGTGACCTTGTACCAGGTCAGCAAGGGGCTCCTTGGCAAGCACGTCTCTTTTCTGGAAGTGGTTTGGGACACTCTGGGCCCAACATGGTCAGTCCTCATCTGGTGCTTGTCACTTGTGCACAGCAAAGTGAAGACAGCTCCATTTAACCTCTCTCCCTTCTCCATCCCAAACTCAAGAAACAGGCAGAACTGGGACAATTGAATAATGCCATTTATTGCCCCCACATCCCTTCTTCCACCGCCAGGACAGGGAACACACAGAACCCCATCTGCTCAATGAGACCGTGCTGGGAACAGGAGGCTACTTCACGCCTCTGCTACTGCAAATCCAGGAGGGAGAGGAACGACTTGTGCTAGAAAATCGATTAAGGACCCATGGGGCAGAAAAAATAATGGATGGGAGAGGTCAAACGGTATGATTAAAAGAAAATTCTAGAAGAGAAGGAAGACCCTCTCAATGCATAAGGCCAGGTTTCCCTCCATTCCTTACGACACCGCAGCCCGACACCCGTAGTGGGGGTGGTCTTTCCCTTGAGGGTCTAGTGCCAGTTGATCCTTGCAGTTGTCTCTGGCTCCCAGGCTAGGAACCTAGAAAGGGCTGGTCCGCCAGGCGGTAGGGCGGGTCAGCAGAGAGGTTGTGGGCAGTCCTGAGAACCCAATAGCTGCGGGTTCCCTCACACCCAGAACAATGTAGAGTAGGGAAGGAGAGAGAGACAAGGCCGCTGTTCCTTTCGGTCTGGTTCTCTCTTGGCCTCCCTCGAGGTCTTGCTCACTGGTAGTCCCCACGGAGCCCGAGGGGCCCTGTCCACCCCCCGGGCATCCCGTCCCTACCGGGCCTCCCCACCCCGACACTCTGCACACCGCACACCAGCCGACTGGTCCTCGCCATCGTCCTCTCCGCCCGCCCGATAGAAATTCTGTCCGCAGCTGCTGCAGACCGAAGGCGCCCCAACTGCATGAATCTTCTTGTGTCTCCGCAGCGCGGCACCCTGCACGAAGCCCTCACCACACTCTACGCAGATGTGTGCAGGCTCCTCACCACCCGCTACCCCCAGCCCATCCCCGTGCTGAGCACGCTGGTGGGCCAGCAGCCCAGCCCCGTGCCCAAAGCCCTTCCCGCACTCCATGCACACGTATGGCTTGGGCGCCGGCGCCCTGCGGGACCGTGTCCCCGTAGCCCGCGTCCCCACCCCGGCCAGAGCCGCGGCCGCTGCAGCGCCATCCCCCGGCGGGCCCACCACGATGATGCCCTCGCCATCGCCCACTGGGATGGCGATTTCGCCGTCCGCTGCTGTGGCCTCCTCGGGTGCCTTGGCGCGCCGCACGCTGGCTGCCAGCACCTTGGCCGCCACACCTGGCCCTGACAACTCTGGGTGCAACCGCAGGTGGCGTGCCAGGCTCTTGGGCTGGCTGAAGCCACGGCCGCAGCGCGGGCACACGAAGGGCTTTAGACCACTGTGGGAGCGCCGGTGCTTGGCCAAGCTCTTGCTTTGTGTAAAGCTGCGGCCGCAGTCGGGGCAAGTATAAGGCTTCTCGCCCGTGTGGATGCGCTGGTGCTGCATGAGGTTGGAGCTCCAGCTAAAGCGCTTGCCGCACTCTGAGCAGGCATATGGCTTCTCGCCTGTGTGGATGCGCCGGTGCTGCACCAGGTGCGAGCTCTGCGAGAAGGTCTTGCCGCAGTCGGTACAGGCGTTGGGCCGCTCGCCTGTGTGCGTGCGTTGGTGCCGTGTCAGCTTCGACCAGTGGCTGAAGCTTTTGCCACATTCAGTGCAGATGTAGGGTGCTGGAGGCCGTGGCCGAGGCGGGGGCCCAGGAGGAGGTGCAGACTGGGGTGGGGACAGCTTGGTCGGGGGCCAGCTGGGGACGTCATCGTCATCCATGATGAGGATATCCACTGCAAAGCAAGAGGAAGGGAGGAGGCAAGTCAGAGGTGGCAAACCCACAGGGAACACCCATGTGCAGGCTACCAACAGATTCCAGCTTAGTGGGTGGCTCAGGGCAGCTCGTGCTTTCGGGGTTCCTCCAACCTGGGGACTGCTAGGTTGTACCAAAGCATATCCAGTACACATTATCCCATGGGCCACCAGTCACTCAAGTATTTTTGGGTTCATAACCCATCTCCCTAATACTTGTTCTCCTTCTGAGTGCACGATCTCTCTGCTAGTCTTTCTCTGGACCTGCAGACCTAAGGCTTCCAGGCCCTCATAAAGGTCTACCGACCAAAGCTACAGAGGGCCAAGGGTAGGGGTTTGAGGAGGAGCACAACACAAGTGGTTCTGGAAACCCAGTCAGGATGGGAGGTCCGGGCCGGCAGGCTAGGAAGTAATGGTGTCACATTTGGACAATTGTGACTGCAGGGTGGGAAACAGAAAAGGAGAAACAAGTTGGACAAAGAAGGTGGGGCACGAGCTTGGGAGGTATGCTAGCCCCTCTATGTGGGCATGCGAGGCCCACCCACACAGTTAGCCTCTATTACAAACTAAGCTGGACTGCCCCACCACCACCAACAACCATGGACAACTACAGCATAGGAGCCTTGGTCTGGACAACTGAAAACAACACCCACCTCTCAAGGTAGCCCAGTCTTTCTACACGTGCCTCCTGTCCAAGGCCAACTCGTCCTGCTCTTGAAGCCTGGGTGAACTTTGCCTGGCATCTGCTCTCCAGGGGCCTGCCCACCCCTCAAACGTCCTCTGCCTCCCCATTTCCCAGCAGAACCAAGGCCCACAGCCGTACGCAGGGCCTCGGCCAGGTGTCCTGCCAACCCACCCAGATGGCGTCTCTTTTGTCAGGCTCTCTTTCTCTTTCATCAGCTCCAAGTGCTCAGATGCTGCCTTGGGGCTAATCTGGCAAGTGAGTGACTATGGCCACTTTGAGGCTACGTCAAAGCCACAGCTGTACAACCCGCTTCTTTCTGCTGGGATCCTAGGGAGGTGGAACGTTGCAATGGGGACACAACCATCAAAGTCAGCTTTCTGAGACAAATTATGTGAATGGCCCCCTTGTCAAAGTCCACAGAGGTATGTAAAGCCACCTTTCTCCCTGTCAGGACTGGATGGCAGTGAACTTAAGGCAAGGTCCCTCCTACAGTAAGAAAAAGAAGTCCAGTTTTAAAACGTAAGGAGGCCAGCCTAAAGCCAAATAGATAATGACAATATACATGAAGACAAGGTAAGAAAACAGAGTCCCTTTAGTAAATATATACCTCATATGCCCCCGTAGCTCCACTATAAAATGTTGCCTGCAGACCACCACAGCTGGGCCTCATTGGGAAGTGGGGGAGTTGTAGAAAATTCAAAAGGAGGCTTACTTCAAAGGTTAAGATGGGAACTCCCGAAGCAGCCTGGAGCTCACGTTCAGGCACTGACCTTCAGGGGCTAGATCAAAAATAAATTCACCAGAGGATAAAGAATACAGCCTGTGACAACTGACTGGAGAGCTAAAATGAAGTGACCGGGGCTTGACCGGCCCCACAAGCAAGGAGGGAGCAGGTACACTGTTGCTATACCCTTCCTAGATATCGAGTTCTAGGCCACACACAGCAATTCTTAGGTGACTGCAAGGTTACAACTACAAACATTAAACATTCCGTCTTTGGTTGGTCCTAGTGTGAAGAGCTGCTTCCACCTAATTCCCACACCATCCTGAGAGAGCCTATGTGTACCTTCAACACAAGGAACAAGACCCTGCTGGGCCCTGGGCCCTAGGCCCTACTCTTTCTCCTGTTTCCCAAGCTCTATTGAAAAGAAACTATTAAAAACGTGACTTTCTGTCTCCCTTCTTCTGAATACCCTGACCCATATCAGTCTCTCTAAGTCTAATCAACTGTCTTCAAATCCTCTTTGGTATCTGTAAATTCTTGGATCAAAATCAAGGCCCTTGTGGGGCGCTGTGCCCTGGCTGCACTTCTTTCCTCGGAAGAAATATTCAAGTTCCAGGTGCTAGGTACATGGTGATGGAACCAGAAAGCCAACATCTGCAGTGGCCGACTAGACCTACTGAGCAGTCACAACAACGGTCACTGACTCGACACATCTGCAGCAGTTCCAATCTCAAAGTAGCCGGGGGCGGGGGGGGGGCTCTCCCAGCAAAGCCCTAGGACCTTCATGTTTCCACTTTAACCCCCAATTTCAGATGTACTGTCACAAGCCCAGCCAGGTGGCTCCACATGCTCAAAGCTGAGACTTACTAACTAACCAGTCTAAGGCAAAACCAATGAGCATCGTTCAAGCAGAAAACCAATGTGGGCCAAGTGGGCAAAGCCGAGACCCCGCGCAGCTGTGTTTACTGCTGCGCTGTTAATCACAGCTGCCAAGAAGTGAGGCCAGCTTAGAAGCCCTTCCCCAAAAGAAGGGATGAAGACAATGTCTTGCATACATATAACACAGTTTTATTCAGAGGTAAAGAAGAAATGAAATCCTCAGAAAAATAGCTGAAATTATAATGTATATGGTTTGGGGCGGGGGAGCTCACTTGCTGCGAAAGCAAAAGGTCCCAAGTTCAAATCCCCAACACCCATGTAAAAGCCAGGCATGGCAGTGCAGGCCTGAATCCCCAGTGCTGCCTGGTGGGTAGAGACAAGTGGATTCTAGGATCCCCCAGCAAGGTGATCTAAGTGCCACGTGGAGCTTCAGTTTGGGACCTTGTCTCAAACTACTAGGTGAAGAACAATACAAGAATCTATATCTTCAAGCATTGGTACACACACACACACACACACACACACACACACTTAAATACATATGGGAGAGGAAAGTAGAAAGAAGTAGAAGAGGATGGGACAGGACCGGATGGCAGAGGGGGAGGAGAAAGCAGGAGGACTATCTAAGAGGGGAAAGGGACCAGTCCCAAGAGAGGTGGAGGAGGAGGGTAAAAACAAATACAGCGATGCATATGTGCAAGTGTGTCATGATGGGGCCTGGGAGACAGCTGAGCAGGGAAGTGTACCTGCCCTAAGCCTGACAGTCAGAACTCAGTCATAACGCGCGCGCGCGCACACACACACACACACACACACACACACACACACACACACACACACACACACACACACACACACACACACACGCGCGCGCGCGCGCGCACACACACAGCAGAAGACCGCCCTCAGGCTTTGCTCTGGCTTTCATGTGCATGGCGGCATGCTCGCCTCACCCCCTCCCAAGCACACACAGAATATAACTGAAAACATTTTAAAGCTTAGAAATTCAGAGTGCCAGTGTACTGTGTGCATCTTTAAACAGTATTTGCAGTCATAACATGGAATCTGAATGTTGAATCTGGGAGCTTGGGACACAAGGACCTGCAGGGGCTTAAGTGACAATTAGGGAAGAGCTGTCTAAGAACTGGGAAAGGCTAGTAAGGAGCGAGGAGAGCTTTGGCCAGGCCTTCCTTAGGCTCTGACTTTTTCTAAGGTGTCTGGTTACTCTGTTTAGTGTGCCTGTTTTGTAAATAGGCAGATGTTAAGTGACTGGGGAGTGAATTTCTTAAAAGGTGGAGTTCCTTTTGAGCTGGTGCCTGGAAGCTCAAGTGGGCCAGAACCTGGGCTCCACAAGAACAGCAGGTTCTACAGAGCAATGGGGATTGAAAGCGGTGCTGTGCGCATTTAGCAAGGGGACAGTAGGGTCAGCTTACGAGGTCAGCTTCTCTTGGTCGCACTGTCTCAGAAGAGACAGAGCTGACAACTTTTTTTTTTTTTAACCTCAGTATGGTCTTCAGAGATGGCTCAGTGATCAAGGGCACTTGCCCTTGCAGAAGACTCAGGTTTGATTCCCAGCCCCCACATGGTGGTTCACAACCGTAAGTAGCTCCTGGTTCAGAGGCTCTGATACCCTCTTCTGACCTCCCCAGGAACCAGGAAAATATGTAGTATACATACATGCACACAGACAAAACATTTATACACAAAATCAAATTTCAAAACGTTAGAGCCAGGCATAGATGTCTCTGCCAGCTACACAGTACATCTGTGGGGCAGTGGACCATGCCAGGAAACCTAGTAAGGTCGAGTGGGCTCGGAAACCCTGACACCTCACACCCGAGGATAGGCGTCTCACCTACCCCCCGACCAGATTCCTGGCCTGCAACATGTGACCACAACTCCCCACATAAGAACATGACCGCTGGTCACGAGACAGAACACAGAGATCTCCATGCTAATGAAGGATCTAGATGGGCCCTGAGGGTTTAACCAATAAGCTTCTCTTCTGGGACATTCCTTCCTGACCCACTCTGAGGAAGTTGTATACACCTATTCTCCAGGATGAGCAATCAATAAACAGTTTAGAATCAAGGACTGTCTCTCTGTGGGGAAACCTTCGTCCTACAGAGCCCCACTGCCTAAGTCTCCTGCAGGAGGCCCCTCTAGGCTCCCGGACATCGCTGCTAAGGAAAGCCAGAGTTCCCTGACCCCCAAGGGTCCTTCCATCCCACACTCCACCCAGCTTCGGCCTCGGCCTGCATTGTTTCTCACCAGGCTGAGATACCCATCTTCGGCTGCATTTTCCCACCAGAGTGGTGCATTAGCGCTTTCCGCATACCCAGCACCTGATGTTGGTGTAGGGTAAAATGCAGTCTAGCATTGTGTTTTGTCTGCCTGAGCAGAGTTCACATACCCCGGCAGTGAGACGGAGCTTGGAACCTCACCTCTGGACCATTAGACTGGCAGCTCACCCTTGCCAAAGACAGTCTTGAGATGTCTGGTCCTTCCTCAGAAAGGTTTCTGGTATCGCTTGGGACAATGCTCAGATCACAGACTAACTGGACACAGAAGGGGCAGCTATTTTGTTTTGTGGGATAGCAGTTGTAATGCTTTCAAGACACCCCCATCAGAGTCAAGCTCTTGGTACTTGGATCACTTCAGAAGGTTGTAGGCAGAGCATTTGTGCCCAGTATTCAAGGTTCTCTATTCTTCACCAAATGAATCTCTCCCTTCCTGGTATCATACAAAACTCAAAAACTTCCTGGTATCATACAAGAACTACAGGCTGGTCCTGGTGACACAGACCTGCAATCCCAGTTATGTGGGAGGCTGAAGCAGGTTGGAAAGTTCAAGGCCTGCTTTGGCTAGGAGCTCAAAGCCAACTTATCAAGTCCCTGTCTCAAAATAAAAAGTAGAAGCAGGACTGGGGATATAGTTCTGTGGTAGGGCCCTTATTTAGAATGTCTATCCAAGATTCCAGGTTGGATCCTCCGTACCACAGCAAAAACAAATGTTAAATTCACTTTGGCTAAACTGCCCAACTCTACTGAGTGGGCACCTCCCCAAAGCTTGTTGTCTTCCCTGGGCTCTGGTGCCCTCAACAATGTCCCATTTATCTTATATGCTTCCTGCCCTAGACCCTCCAAGGACAGCTTGCCAAAGCAGTCTTCAAGAGCAGAATCAGGAGGTGCCTGTTTTGTGTCTTGTTTTCAAATAAAACTCCACACTGGTGACAGCCATATGAATCCTCGGAAAGCAAAGGTTTTTATTTAAGCTATGTAGTCCTCCTCTTCTCCATGGAGATGCTTCCTAGCATCACCTCGTCACGGCACTGTGAGTGATGACAGAATCAGAACATAGTAGCCACTTACAGGATTGACCCATGCTGCCTTCCGGGGTCAGCTACACTAAACGTCCTAAGGAGGCTTTCTCCTTTTCAGTTGTCTTCATAGGCAGGCGTCTGGGTGGCCCGCTAGTTCTTTGCTCCAATGAAGCCCATGCCCACTGCCCACCTTTTATGTCTTTCCCTGGTCACTGGGATTGTCCAAAACTCAATCAGCATTAGATTTTCAGGAGAAGGCACACAGGCGAGGGACTTAACTGGCTCTGGCTCTGTCAACAGCCTTCAAATTCTTGGCTCACCCCTCTCATACTGTCATGGTTTTAGACTTTTGTCAGGCTTCAGTGTTGCTGACAGGAAGTCTTACAGCTGCCTTTACTTTTCCTTATAAGTCATTCTGCCAGGAAGCTGGGTTTTGGTTTTACAGCAGGTAGGATTAAACACAGGGCCCTAGGCACATGCTACACAACTGAACCATACCCTAGCCCCCAGCTCTTTATAGTTCTTCTCAATGAAACTATTGCAGGCCAGGGCTCCTCATTTGAGCTAAGTTTAAGGATGTATCTGTATTTACATGTGCATGTCTGTGTCAACGAATGCTACAGTGTATGGGTAACAAAGAGGCCCGAGAGGGCACTAGATTCCCTGGAGCCGGAGTTACAGGCAGTTGTGAGCTGCCAGAAACGGGTGCTGAGAATGGAGCCTGGGTCCTCGGCAAGAGCAGCACTCTTAACCATCACCAAGCTCAGGAATTCCAGTTCCACCATACCCTATTCCTTGCTTTGGATATGTCAGGAACTCAGTCTAATGCATATCACACTTTCTCTGCCTAAATCCAACTCTACTCCATTTGCATCTTTTAAATTTTTCATTTTTGCAGGGCGGTGGTGGTACATGCATCTAATATCAGCAGTCAGAGGCAGGCGGATCTGAGTTTGAGGCCTGCCTGGACTACAGAGCATCCAAGACAGCCAGGGCTACACAGAAAAACACTGTCTCAAAAAGCAAAAAATTAAACAAAAATAGGTAAAAAATCATTTTCATGTTACAATAATCCCACTTTCACATTTTAAAGGTAAATTTTACTTATATGTACTATGGGGGGGTAAGGGGGCACTGTGGGTGTGGGACAGATGCCCAGAGCTGTCAAGACTCTCTGGAGCTGGAGTTACAGGTGCTGCTTCTGGAAGACGAGTTGTTCACGCTCTTAGACCCCTCACCTTCAGTATCTGAGGAACAATGTGCTTATTTATTTGACTTCCTTTTAGTCGTTTCATTCTGAGATGGTTTGGGTTTTGACTCTTCATCTTTGCTGAGTTTGCTCCATTGAAGAGCATGGTTTTCCTGCATGCCATATTCTTTCTCAGCACATCTAAGCAGTCCAGACCTCTGGGAGGGGAAGGATTCCTGGTCACCTGTCTGTAAAGAGGCTGTCCTGCTTTCTTTCTAGTGTACAGACAGGTGAGGTGTCCTGGCCTGTGAGGCAATGGGATGGACTTAGCTGTTTCATACTGTGGTCACACCAATGGCCATCTGCCATCCTATTACCATCAGACATTCTCTACCTCCTCCCTCCCTCCCTGCTCACGACAGGGGCCAGCTAGGTTGTGTCCTGCAGGGCTGGACCTAGCTGGTTCAAGAACCCAGGCTGCTCCAGGCATTGGCCTCCCTGTCCTCTCATGTCCCATGGGGTTTGCACAAAACACTACTTTATCTGAGTGTGTCCCTACCCCTGCCCCCAAGTTTCCCAGATGAATACCTGAGGGTCATCTCTTCTGCTTCCTTCCTCTTAGCCACCCCAACATACCCAGGCTGAGGTGATTATCCCATCTGCTATCTGCTAGAGCTAGCAAGCATGCTCAAAGCCTGATCATTGTCCGTGTGGTCTAAGGGCTGGATTTAGGGTTTGGCTATGTGCTACTGTATTCCTCCATAGGGACCTGGGAAGATTCATGGGCCATTCTACAGTTTTGAAGTGAGCTCTCCCTGGTGACCAAGGTGCATGGCAGGGTGGATGCTGTGTTCTACATGGAGGACAGGGTCTCCTCACCACCCAGCAGGAGACAACCAAACGGCAGCTGAAAGCCCTTTTCTCATAGCCTGAATAGCCTGTTGCTGAGCTAAGGACCAAGACAGTCTGGAAGGGTCTCTTTGGCCATGGCCACTGCCCACTTCACACGGCAGCTGGAGCAACCAGGAGAAAAGGAGCCTAAGAGATTTGACTATGAAGCTACTGCTACCGTCGGGAGACCCAGCTCATCACCGCACTCCATCCCTACGCAAGCTGCTCAGCCTTGGCCCCAATTCCATCTCCCCCACCACCAATATCCATTCAAAAGTAAGGCTGAGCAACAGGCAGCCTGACCTTCCCAGGTTTTGTGCACTTTCAGTATGATGACCACATGATGACAACTGTCTCGCAATGATGACAGGACACACTCAAAAAGTGCCATTCTCAGCAGCAGCACTAGACTCTCTGGGTTGAACAGGCTTCCCAGAAATGTGCAAATTCAAGAGTCAAAAAAAAAAAAAAGAAAAGAAAAAAAGAAAAGAAAGAAAGAAAAAGAAAAAGGGGGGCTTGAGAGATGGCTCAACAGTTAAGAGCACTGACTGCTCTTTCAGAGGTTCTGAGTTCAATTCCCAACAACCACATGGTGGCTCACAACCATCTGTAATGAGATCTGATGCCCTCTTCTGGGGTATCTGAAGACAGCGACAGTGTACTCATATATAAAACAAATAATTCTTAAACAACAACAACAACAAAAAAAAAAAAAAAAAAGGAAAGAAAAGAAAAAGGAATTCTAGAGCCCCGAAATCTCATCCTCTGCTAATCTGACAACCCGGCTCCCACTGTGCAGACCCAGTGCTTGCTGAGAACCATTATTAGTGCCTCGTCAGAATGATAAACAGGCCAGCACTTGAACGAGGCAGCCTAGGGAAAGCAACATCAGTGCGCTGGACAGCTGTCAACCTGACACAACCCACATTAACCTGGGCAGTCTCAATAGAAGGCTGTCTACACAGAGATGTCCTGCGGGTATGTCTGAGGGAACTGCCGCCAGTTAACTCATGTGGGACGAGCCAGCCCACTGTGAGGGTATCATTCCCCTAATCAGGGAAAATTAAACTGTTAAAAATGGAAAGAAACGGTGCTGGAGAGATGGCTCAGCGGTTAACAGCACTGACTGCTCTTCCAGAGGTCCTGAGTTCAATTCCCAACAACCACATGGTGGTTCACAACCATCTGTAATGGGATCTGATGCTCTCTTCTTGTGTGTCTCAAGACAACGACAGTGTACCCACAATAAATAGATAGAATAGAATAGATAGATAGATATCTAAATAGATAGAAAGAGACTGAAAAGGATTTAAAAAATAAAATAGAATAAATGGAAAGAAGTCGAACTAGGCCCAAACTAGCAAACATGCATTTATTCCCCTGCACTCTCCACTGTGGATGTGCTGTAACTAGCTGTTTCAATACCCTGCCACTGTGACTTCATGGCATGAAGAACCTGGAATTAAAGTTCAGATAAGCCCCTTCTCCCCTAAGTTACTTTGTCATTTTAGCATAGCAGCAGACAGGAGACTAGGACAGTCAGTGTGGGACAGTGGACCATGCCAGGAACTTGGTAAGATGGAATGGGTTCGGAAACCCCGACACCTCATACCTGAGGATGGTAGGTGTCTCACCTACCCTGACCAGATTCCTGGCCTGCAACACGTGACCACAACTCCCCACATAAGAACATGACGACTGGTCACGTGACACAGAACACAGAGGTCTCCATGCTAATGAGCTATCTATCTAGATGGGCCCTGAGGGTTTAACCAATAAGCTTCTCTTCCGGGACATTCCTTCCTGATCCACCCTGAGGAAGTTGTATACACCTATTCTCCAGGATGAGCAATCAATAAACAGTTTAGAATCAAGGACTGTCTCTTCAAGAACTGTCCTGGGGTCTGTGGGGAAACCTTCGTCCCAAGTCTCCCGCAGAAGGCCCCTTAGAGCTCCGGCACTCTCGAGCTAAGCCAGAGTTATCGTACCCCACCCCCTAGTCCCTGGCTCGTCCTTGCAGGCCTGGGGTGTGGGGAAGCACTTCGTTCTAACTTCGCCAGGTTCCCAGCTGCGAGTCTGGAAAGCCCTGCCTCCTCAATCTCAGCCTGCCTTGTTTCTTATCCGGGCTGGGGCCCCCATGTTAGGCTGCGTTCTCTCACCCCCGAGTGGTGTGCACTTTCCACAAGCCCGACACTTCATGGCGTTAGGGTAAAATGAAGCATAGCGCTCTGGGGTTCATCTGCCCAAGTAGAGTTCACACACCCTAGCAGCGAGACAGAAGTGGAACCTCAAGTCGGCGTGAACTTCAAGTTGTCAGGATTGTGCCAAACTTTTATTGCAATCCCACACAGATAGGTATGTGGCAGTGTACAGGTGGAGGTGACAACAACCTTGGGCCATGACAGCAAAGTCTAAGGAACACTGAAGCAATGTGTTGTAAACACCAATTTATTAACATGGAGGAAGCCAATGCCGTCTGCTCCAGGTGTCAGACACACAACTTGGCCCACTGTGCCTTCTCATGAGCCTTCTTGTCATCAGGCTGGAATCACAAGGAAGAGGGAGCAGGGTGTTGGTGGGCCAGGATGGGTCTTACCCAACAACCTGGGCTCCACGTAACCCACAGGGGAGTTTTTCAACCCAATAATGCTTTATTAAACAAACAGAACACATGTTGCCAACACTTAAAAGTAAATAATTTCATTTAGTCCAGCCCACCCTTCCCAAATCTTACCATGTGACCTCAGATTCCCCTTCCCAGTCCTTCCTTTGTTCATTTCAACTTCCAGACCCTGGGTTTGGAGGCCCACCCATGTGAGAAAGAACCACCAAGCAGACATGGTACTCTTGGAACCAGAACAGGATATGGGGCACAAAAGGGGTGCTCGTCAACAGCTAGCTGCAGACATGAGACAAAAGGTAGCTCCAAGGATCTGGGTGGTCCTATTGAAAGGACCCTTAGGGACCTGAACACCAGCCTCTCATTCTAATCTGGGAGTGTGGGGCTTTTGGAGGGCAAGGGGTAGGAGTTCAGGCACCCCAGAGTCACAAAGGATGGTTCCCTGGCCTGGTGGGAAAGCAGTAGGGTTGGTTGAGGGACCACCAAGGCCACCTCACCTGGGTTCTCATGACTGGCCATCTGCTGGTCCTCAGAATCCAGTGGCCCTGGAGACCAAGCTTCTTCCCGAAGCTCCATGCCTGGGTCCCTGTTAAAAAGGTACAAGACAGGAAGACAGAGGTTACAGGTGCTGAACACAACAAAGAACTCTCCAAAGCAGGCAGTCACCCAGCAGACAGGAGCCTGCACGAGACAGTGGCGGCTTAATCTGCGGCACCCCCGACTCGAGATAGAGTTCAGCTCCCATTTGCTCAACAGGCCACAGCCACCCTCCCAGACCCTGCCCAGCTCCCTGCAGCTGGAAACAGGCAGAACAACTCCATGACTCAGTTTCCTCATAGACTAAGTGGAGGAGAGAGGTCCGTGGGGTTTCAACACGACCATGCAGATCTGACACTTGCTGGAAGAGGCCCACATGCCTTTACAGCTCAACACCCAACAAAAGGACTCCTTAAAACGAGGCCGCTCAAGTACAACTGGGAGAGCAGTGTCAGAAGACTGTCTATTTCTACATCAAAATATGAGCAACAAAAAGAAATTTCAAGGGCCAGGCATGGTGGTTCATGCCTTTAAATCCCAGCACTTGGGAAGCAGAACCAGGGTGATCTCTTTGAGTTCCAGGCCAGCCTGGTCTACAAAATGAGTCCAGGCCAGCCAAAGGCTCTGTTACAGAGAAACCCTGTCTCAACCCCCGCCCCAAACACACACACCCCAGAAAAAGAATTTCAGACACAGAAGGCCTATACCTCCTGTATCAGACATCATGGACTGACTTGCTGCCTAAATTTATGCCCCGAGCCAACCGCAGGCGGCAGGGCTGGACAAGTCTGATCCACAAGGCAACAGTAACTGACAGAAGAGTCTTCTAGGCCAGCCAGTGGAAAGCCTGGGCCAGGGCCAGCCCTCAGGAACTCCCTGAACCACAGGTTCCCTACCAGCCCAACCACCTGGGCCCCCTCAGCTGTGTTCCTCCTGGTTCCTGAGAGCCTTTAAGCATGTGATGACAGCTGTCCCTGCCAGACTATGTTTGAGGTGAGAGTCACCTCCTCAAAAGGCCTGTCTACCCACACTTTACCTTCCTCAATTCCAGTGCCCCTTCATGGTGTACCAAGTTAGTTTGTCCTCAGACATCTATTCCTGGGCCAGCACTACCCATGGGACCTCCAGCACCCACAGCAACGCCAGGCAGTCCAAGTGCCCATACCAAAGAACAGTGGTATGAATGAAAACACAGATGAATGGAATTGGGCCGGGCAGAAGCTTAAAAGACAAAACTTGATGAATTCCAGTACTTCGTCCTGCCCCAGGAGGAAGAATCACAAAAAAGGAACAAATAGACCCAAGTGGCCTCCAGTTGCTGCAGCCAGGTCTGAACAGCTCTGTGAATGTGCACAAGGTGGTTATGCGGCAAGGGCCGCATGCAAAGGCTTATGAAATTGCCACATGATTACCTCTCCAGAAGCTACTGGGAGAGACAACGGCAAGGTTTAAAGGGGGAAAACTAGGAGGCTGGACAAAATGTCAGCAAACCACAGGAGCCTAGTCCACAACACCATGTGAATGTGTAGGAGCTGGGACAAGAGGTGGGGGTGAAAAAGGCAGTCATGGGTCATAAGGGTATGACACCAATAGGGTCCTTCTGTTCATAAAAGTCGAGTCTAAGTCTCTTCCATTCTATTCATTTTCCTCATTTGACAACCTTAAAGACTATAAAACAGACAAGGGATGATTTCAGCTCAAGGTCTGTGGAGACAGGAATGACTCCCTTTTCTTCCTGAAAGCCAAAAGCACAGCTTCCTCTTGAGACATGGCCTCCCTGTTCCAGGGGAATCAACGATCTTGTCAGAGACAAGAGCCAAGGGCAAGGGACTTCTGCACAAACAATCCTCCCCATGCACTCCATAATAAACAGAACAAACAGCAGCCCAATCACCCACAGGGGCCTTGCTTTCACATGTAAGGAGGCAGCTGAGCTTTCTTCTAGTCAATCTGCTTTATGTCAGCTTATTTCTCAGATACAGCAGTGAATGCTAGGAAGGAGAAAGGTCTGTCTCCCCTACACAAGACCCAACACTTCCAGGCCCCAGGTGGCACACCATGAACACCAAACTCCAAAGGAAGCCAAATGTAGTGGTGCACGTCTGTTAACAGCAGCACGTGAGAAGTAGAGGCAGGAGGCACACCTCAGCTACATAATGCACCCAAAACCACTGGGTTGCATGAGAGCTTGTCTTAAAAGTGAAACAAACAAGAGAACTCCATAAAGTGAACTTAAAGTACACTGGGAAAATGTCAGATGGCACTGTCGCTCTGGAAAACAGTACATTTCTCAAGCAGTAAGCAGTTACCAAGTAACCTTATAGTTCCATTCTTGGCATACAGCCAAAGAAAACACCCATCTGCACATCATGAGTGGATAGGCATGTAGCGCTGTGTGTGGCAGCTAAAAAGCAGACACCAAATGCTAGAGAAAGAAACAAGAACTAAGCCTGTTATTCCATATGCATGAATTGCCCAAGGTCATTAAGTCCAGGGCAACACGGTTGCATGAACCGCCAAAGGTCACTAAGGCAGGAGTCACGTGGTGTATGGCTCCATGTGTATAAACTGCCTAACATCAGAGCCCAGGGTCACCAGGAATAGGTTTCTGTGTATGAACTGCCCAAGATCACTAAGCTCGGGATCTGATAAACCCAGTCGCGTGGTATAAGATTCTGTGAGTGAACTGCTTAAGGTCACTAAGACCAGGGTCACATGGTGTAGGCATCCATGGGTATGGACTCTCTAGACAAGTCCACAGACAAGAAGCAGACTAGTGAGTGGTTGCAGTGCAAGGACAGAAGTGGCAGTGACCATGAAGAGGTATGGGCTTCCGACAGGTAACAGAAACATTCAGGACTAGACAGCAGTGATAGCTATGCAACTCTGAATATGTTAATATACCACCCAACTGTGTGCTTGCTTTAAAGCAACATATTTTCAGGCGTTGCAGTAGTGGCACACGCCTTTAATCGCAGCATTAGGGAGGCAGATCTGAGTTCGAGGCCAGCCTGGTCTATGGAGTGGGTTCCAGGACAGCCCAGGCTGTGACTCAGAGAACTCTGTCTCAGGGGGAAAAAATAATAAAACACCAGCACATTTTCAGCACACAAAACCTTTAATAGAAAGTAACCTTTTTAAAAAGTATACAAGTACCTAAGGGGGGAGGAAGGACAGGACCTGAGCTGCAGGTACTACCAGGAGTCAGAGGGGGAAGAGAGGGCTGGCCTGTGAAGGCGGTTGCTAAGTGTGATACTGTGCTCTCACTTTAAAAAGCTCAAGCAGCTGGGAATTCCCAGCTCCATCTAACTTCCTACAGGAAGGAGGGTGGGGGAGGGAGGAGGGTAAGCCTGCCTGTATTCTTCACCTCAGTCCTGCAGAATGTCTTCAGTGGTCAGAGGAGAACAGCCTCTTTCCCAAAAACCAGGAAGCCTTACTATACTGACCAGGCAGTGAAGCAGCCCCAAGGACACTGATGACCCAGAGAGAGTTGGCAGGGTCACAGGCTCGGATGCAGAGCCTACCTGTGCTGGCAGGAAAAGGTTTGCCAGCCTGGCCAAATTCTTCTAACACCATGGTGTCTCCCTTCAAATGGTCAGATTCCAAATGTTCCAAGTCACCTATATGAATGACAATTTAGGTTTGCATTATCTGACCAATTATAGGAAAAGTTTAGTTGAATTCTAATGTCAATGAGCATGAAATGCAAAACTAAGGGCAGCTTTCAAAGCCACAGACTGTAGGAGTCCTGAGGAAAAGCCATGGGTTGGGAGCACAGCCAACAGGAGGCAGCCTAGCTTATCTACAGCCCATATGCTGCTGTTGATTACTGTGTAAGTCCCTCCGAACCAAGGGAGCACACAACTCCACAGCACTGGTGGGTCCAGGATATAGGAAGGGTTGATTCCTATCCCGTGGGTTATATACCATATAAAATGTCCTGGAAGGGGCTGGGGAGATGAAAAACTCAAGCCTGAAAAGGCCTGTCACACAGCAGAAAGACTGCAGTCCAGTCCCCAGCACCCTTGTAAAGGCACAACACCCGTACCTCACTGCTGGGAGTGGACACAGGGTTTCCTGGGGCTTGCTGACCAGGCAGTCAGACAAAATGGGGAGCTTTAAGTACAGTTAGTGACGGTCTTAGAAATGAATAAAATAACTGGGAAAGACTTGCCGTCCATGTCTGTTCTCCACAAACACATACAAAGTGCCCTGAAAATTTTAACTTCGGAAAGGGTAGGCATTCTATTCCTCCGGCCTTGTTGCATAATCTTTTGCTTTGCCCTAGGGCCCTGCTGGTAAACTGGTAAAGAGGTGCAGCAGGCCACACAACACAGGAACCTGGGTTTACCTGTGAGGTAGAGACAGATCTTCACCAAGCCTCAAAAGTGCCCTCTTATATGTGTGCCCTCTAGGTAGCAGGGCTGTAAGACCGTCTGGTGGCTGCCTAGAGCAGGACAGAGAGTTCTACAGAGCTGACAACACCTGGCCGCCTTAAGCAAAGGAGCTGAGAGCAGGCAGATGCCAGACAGAGGCTTACGCCTCTCTTCACCTGCAAAGCCCCAGCCTGGAAGCTCAACCCATGCTACCACAGCTACATACTGTGACCCTGAGAAGTAAAAGCTCTTAAGGCCTAAGCTGTATCCGTATACGACAGATGTTTCACAGCGCTGTGAAGCCTCCAGTGGAAGCAAGCTTAAGGAGATGAATCAGGGATTCAAAGGGTTCAAAAAGGAGACCCAGTCCTCCCATGTATTCATCCACCCATTCTTAGGTCTTTTTTTTTAAAGATTATTTATTATATGTCAGTACACTGTAGCTGTCTTCAGACACCCCAGAAGAGGGAATCCGATCTCATCACAGATGGTTGTGAGCCACCATGTGGTTATTGGAATTGAACTCAGGATCTCCAGAAGAGTAGTCAGTGCTCTTAACTGCTGAGCCATCTCTCCTAGCCCCATCATTCTTAAACTACTGGCCCTCTTGTTCAAGTTCTTGAAGTGTGGGACCCACCCAAGATCTCACAGCGTGGGGAATGGATGTCCCTACAGGGAAGGCACAGAGGAAGCAGGGGAATCTTAGGAGTCACAACCCAGCTCCGTAGTCTCATGACAGCTCCACAGAGAAAGGTCTCACTCTGAGCACAAGAAAACTCCAAGATGTGCAAGGATGTTCAGTGCAGAGCTCATGCCTGCATGACACAGAGGCCGTAGGTTTGATCCTCTAGGTTCAGTCTCTAGAATCTCTGCAGAAATAAAACACAGCCCAGGCAACATGATGCTAGGCACCTTCTGAACAGGAACCCTGGAGGTCCATCCCACCCTCGCCTTTCCCCTTCCTCTCCCTTCTCAGTCAGCACCTCCAGCCTCTACAGATGCTCACCCTGCTCTGACCTCCACCTTGCAGAGGTAAAAGAAAGGGCACCCTCCCTCAGCCCACACCCCTCCCAGCAGGGCCCTTAAGCAATCCAATTAGCACATGGATCTGACAGAGCTATTAAGCCCAGACAAATTATTGTTATTATTGTTGTTATTAGGTCCCACCCCCACGCCCCCTCTGGATGCCTGCCCACCAATTATCCCCTTGCTTTCTTCTGCTGCCAATCCTGCTTCCTCTTCCCCTGCCTGCTGGGCCTGGGTGCAGAAGCAGCCCCTCCTGCCCCTCTCTCACTTACTTGCTTCCAGGCTGGTATGCCTCACTCCTCTCCTCCTAGCAGCAGGCAGGAGTGATGATATGCCAATGCATCTCCTTCCTTCCTTCCTATCTCTCTACTAGTTCTCATTAACAAACACCCTCTCTGACGTCACTGTCTCCAAGTGCCCCCATCTACTTCTGAGTCTCAAGCACCCTCTACCCACACCCACATCCCTGGTTCACCACAAGGACATCATCTCCCCCTTTCTCAAAGGCCCGACCAGTTATTGCCCCCTCTGTTCTCTTTCCTCCGTCCATCTGCCCACCCAGGACCTCCCACACTGGCACCCCAGTTCTGGATCTAGACTAAGCCTCTCAAGACCGCTCTCCACTCCATGACCTTAATCTTTGTAAAAAAAATATATATATATTCAATTCCAATAATGTAAATAAAAAATTGGGCAGACAAGCTGAGGCAGATGGCTCAGCGGCTGCGCGAGCTTGAGGAAAAAGTACAGAGCTGTAACCCCAGGGCCAGGAGGAACAGCCAGGTCTGTTTGGGGAGGGGAGCTGAGAACCACCCCACCCCCTGACTCAAAAAACAGGGTAAAGAGGCTGGAGAGATGCTCAGTGAATAGGGATCTGGGTTTGGTTCTCATCACCCACAAGGCAGTTCACAACTGCCTCTAACTCCAGTTGCAGACAGGATTCAGTGTTCTCTTCTGGCCTCAAGTCCTTGCATACATAAACAGGTACATATCACACACGCTAAGTAGATGAGTAAGTAATCTTTAGAACAGAGAAGTGACTGAAGTCAGCCTCCACATGTGCTCACACTCATTCATAGGCATCTGCACCATGAGCACAAACACAAACCATACACAAATCCCACCCTGGCAAAAGATCCCAATAGCCTGTTCTTCAAAGATATCCAGATGGCCAGTGAGCACATGAAATGATGCTGCCACAGGTAAATTCAAGCAGAAACACAGAGAAGCTCCACTTCATACTACAGAATCAGGAAAGTGCTGGTTAGAGGCCGGGCAGTGGTGGCGCACGCCTTTAATCCCAGCACTTGGGAGGCAGAGGCAGGCGGATTTCTGAATTCAAGGCCAGCCTGGTCTACACGTGAGTTCCAGGGTTATACAGAGAAATCCTGTCTCAAAAAAAAAAAAAAAGGCGCTGGTGAGGATGGAGAGAAAGGAAGCCTCTGGCTTGACTGCAGACAGGGCAAAGTGGTGCACGTGCTTCGGAAACCACCAGGCAGTCCTTCCAGGTTACGCAAACAATCACCCGTCAGTACAGCCATTTACTAATCTACACTCTAGAGCAGCAGCAGGAGAAAAATCCTGCCACATGGAACTCTAGGTGTGAATGTTCAGGGAAGCCGTAAGCCCAAAAGCCCAAACGAGCCAATACAAATGGCCAACATGTGAAGCACTGCACATGGCCACAAAAACACACAGAGAGCAAAGTTGAATCTCCAAGGCTTTCTGCTTGTAAAGCAAGCCAAAATCGGAAAAACATATATTGCTCAACTCTATGTAAGACACCTAAAATAAGCAAACCCACAGAGCAACCTCCATTGAGACCCCAGTTGGAGGTCACATATCAGATATCCTGCATATCAGATATTTACCTAACAACTAATTAATAGTTGCAAAATTAGTTATAAAGTAGCCACGAAAGTAATTTTATGGTTGGGGGTCACCACAACATGAGGAACTGTACTAAAGGGTCCCAGCATTAGAAGGTTGAGAACCATTGCCATAGAGAAAATACAATGGCTCCTAGGGCTGGGGCAAGTGGAAATTTTCTAAAATCTCTTGTGACAAACACAAAATGCAGTGAGCATGGTAAAAGCCATCAAATTGTGCTTTTAGTGGGTGAATTTATATTATGGAAGGGATCTCCCTAATTCAGTAAAACCGCCATGGGGCAAGAAACACTACCATGCCTAAACAAGCCCCATCACACACCCCACTAGCCACAAAACCAAAATTTACCCCCAGATCTCAAAGGACCCCAGTGTGGCCTCAGCTTTCCATCCTCCCATCTTCCAGACCCCCAATCTCACTGTCTACCCCGACTCCCCTGTGGAGAATCCTGCCCCTGATTTTCTCGCTGCCTGTTCCTCCTCTCCTCTCGGGCTGACTGAGCATCTCCTCCTCCTGTGTCCAGGACCCTCCTAGCACACAGCAGCTTTGTTATTTCCTATCTCTTACCGTTCTCTATTTCCTTCTGGGTCTCTGAGGGTACTTATAATTTCAGAATATAGCACATAGATGGCATTAGGTGGCCTCTCAGCTCGCTGTCCTGCCATCCTTCACTAGGGTGCTCCTTAGAGCAACCACTACTTCCCCCAGCAGATCCCTTCTGCCTTCCCTTGTCTGTGTGAGGCCTTTCCCCTCACTCCAGGCTCTTCAACTCCCTCTTTAACCAAGTCCTACATCCAGCACCAGACCAAAGCTGAGCCTTCATCTCCTCAGTCCTCAGGCAGTCCTCACCATCCAGCAGATGCATCCCAGTGTTTGCCATCACTGGGCTCTTAGACTTGTTTCACAAGGGTGAGCTTGTAGGGACTACTCCATCTCATCCAGTTTTGGTAGTCACACTTTGAAAACATCATCTGCACCTATCCATATCTGAGGCTGTATTTAGACATGGCATGGAGCCAACTCCTGGTCGTCCTGGTCTCCCCGCTCCAGTGTTTTGGTGGATGAGATCCTGACTCCTAACTGGTCTAGCACAACCACTTCCTGTGGACTCTAGTCCCTTCAGGAGAGTAGGGCCATTGTCAACCAAGGCTAGCAAGGCCTGTTTGGCAAGGAAATGAAGTAAACATAGTCAGGACAGAGAAAAGCCTTGGCCCCACCTACCCCAGGAGAGCCTTCTAGATTCTTAATCCACTGTAAAGCTGTGGCACACCTGGCACTCAGCTAAAGAGGTTCCTGAGGAGCACCCTGTTCCTTCCTGGCCAAACACAGCCAGGAAGCAGAAGCCAAGTCAAACCTGGATTTGAACACTAGCTCTAAGCCTCAAATGTGTCTGCAGATCTTCAGACTCACTCCTGAGCACCTAAATTCTTAACCAGTGGGAAGCAACTAAAAACTGCCAAAACCAAAACCCTCTTCCAGAGTCCACTGTGTGTGCTGCATGATTACAACGTCCGTAAGTGTTTACTGATAGCAGCAGCAAGCTAACTCAGGATAGGGTAGAATAAGAGACCAACAGTATCCAACCCAGAGCCTGGGATTAGTGGGAGGGGCATAAGGGAACAGTGCCTCCTGCTCAACTTTTCTGTGAACCTAAAACCCTCTAAAAACACTACATTATATTTTGCATTACAGGGCCATCTCAGACCCACCCTCTGGGCTGGGCTGTTTTTTAGTTGTGTAGATACCACCTAGCCTTATACCTCTCTAGATCTGCTGAAGTAACATGCCCATATGCCAAAACCCAGTATCTAAAGTTCCTCCCTTGAAAACCTTCCCAACTCCTCTCTTCTCTCGGCTTCAGCTGTCTTCCTTAGCCAAGAATACAGATCACATTCACCAAGCACAGATTAAACATCAAGCTGTGGGGTACACGGTGCTATAAGCACATAAGTTTGGATCCTGAGCCCCTGAACTGACAGGGAGAGAGGCCAGAGGACAATCCCTACAGGCAAGCTGCCAGGGTAAGAATCTACCCCACTGATGACCATCCTGTGACCTAGCCAAGGTGCCTCATCTCACCCATGCCAGTTGTAAATCCTGACACACATGCCCAGTAGTGAACAAGAAACCTGCGGGCAGGCGCCTTCTACCAACAGACAATTTGAGGAAGCATTTCTTACACACTATCACTGCTATACCTGTTTTAGAGATGAGAAAGCCAAGGGCTAGAGAGCTGAGTGGCTAATACAGAGTCATACAGCTACAGAGCAAACGCCAAGTCAAACTTGGGTAGGCCAGACTTCCCCTCGGGACACCAGCACCGCTCCCAATTAACATCTGCTTCTGTTGGCTGAGTTTTAAGCTCCTACGGTTTTCCCTCCCCCAAACCTCACAAGGAATTTCCAGAAGACTGAGTCCTCGAAGATGGGCCCTGACCAACTGATCCTGCACACAAACCCAAACCTATATTCTAAGCAGCCTTGCTTTGAGGCTGAGATTTTATCTGACGTACGTCTAGTCCCCAGCATTCTTCCCTGTAAGGCAGGCAGGCACTCCCACCAGGCACAGGAGAGAAGGCACTGTTCTGGGAGCACAAAGGGAGAGGCCAAGGCATAGACAGAATAGGAAAAGCACAGTGGCAACAGGTCACCCAGCCCACTTGGACAGGGGCTAGGACGGTCTCTCTACAGCTCTCTGCACTCCGCTCAAGGTCATGACAGCTCAGCTTCCACTTGCCCTGCTGGCTAGTGAGGCCTCCACTACAACTGGCACAGATCTCAATTCTCACTCCCATTCCAGTCACCAGTATTAGTCTCCTCCAGTTATCCTACTCAGCTTATGCTACTCCAATCTTCCTACTATAGGTCTTCTATAATGCAGCCAGGTCTCAAGAGTCTTCCAGCCAGCAGCCCTGTATGCAGTCTCCTAACATTTTACCCACAGAATAAGGAACCAGGAACACAACCCAATGGCTAGCACTTAAGAATAGGGCTGTAACCCCAGATCCAGTCATGCCCAAAAGAACCGTTCCAACAGTGGCATTACAATCACGAACCTATACATACTGTATCCGAAGCTACTTTAGGGCCTAGGGCACACAGGCAAGCACCTATCCTATCTTGCCAAAAGTAAGGTGAACACTTCTGTCCCAGGTCCTCAAGAGAACTCAGCATCAGGTGCCTGCCATCCTCTCAAAGCAAGTCATCAAATGTTTAGGCTCTCCGAAATATATATATAAATATATATATATATATATATATTTATATTTATATATATGGAGACCCAACACCTGGTACATCCCTGGTTAGTCAGAGGATGACAATATGGTTTTGGAAAGCCTGTGAAGTGTGTCTAGGCACCCAGAGGAGCTATGGGTGCCCATCAGTGACTACATAGTCATTGATGGCCTTGAGCTATGCATCCTGCCATCTCCCATAAGTCCCAGGGTCCCCTTGTCCAAGACTCAGCACCCATGCCCTGTTGGGCCTAGAACTCTCATGGACACTCTGGCCTATCTCCCTACTGTTCTGAGCTACTGCAAAAAAAGAACTACAAGATCCTTGTCAAGTTGGCCATTGTCACCCACCAGCAGGCCTGGCCCATGGAAACCTTGAAAACAGCCCTCCAACCCACATCCCCATCAGTGCAATTCAATGTCTTGGGGTTAGCTGAGTTTGTAGTCTTGATGGACAGGGCATATACAGGGAACTGTAACAATGTAACAACAATTAAGTAGACTGAGGTGGAAACAGCCTGGGAAAGGGGAAGTGACACATTCAAGGTCACAGAACTGTAAACGAGCCAAGACTGGGAATCAGGAGCTGGCTCCACAGACTTTTTGAACTTTTGCCTGAAAGCAAAGTATGAAAACCCTTGCTCTGGGTGTATCACTGTTAACACATCCATTGTGCCCTCGTGGGGAACGGCGTGAAATTTCTTTATCTATGGCTGAAGAACTTAGGGAGCTGAAAGCAAGGAATTAAGTTTCAGAGCTCGTGGGGAATATTCCCAGTGGCTGCAAATCATTCTTGAATTTCGCCATGGGCCAAGCCTGAGGATAAACCCTTCTCATCCCATCCTCTGGTCAGACGGAGAAGATATAAGAATATATGCCATGACAGCACAGCACTCAGTGACTCCAGAGAAGCAGGAAGAGAAGGTTAGCTGCACTTGACCCAAGAGGCTTAAAGCCCACTGGTGCTTTCCCCAGAGCAGAGGCCAGATCTCAGCTAGATCCTCAACAATACCCACCATGGAGCCTAAACCGGAAATTATGGGGTTGGGGGAACCCATCAAGTCGCTGCCTTTTTAACAAGGCCCTGAGCAATTCTCCAAGGCTGTACCGGGTCAGGTCTCAGTTTCTGATATCCATCCCTACTTCTTGTTCATTTTCCTATCCTGGTGTTAAGACAGGTGTCGGTTCACTCTCCACTCACTTCTTCGTCTGTGGATCACTTTTCCGACTGACCTTTTGCAAGTGCTGGGACACTCATGCCCGGGATTTGGGGGTCACCTTATGACCTACTCTTGTACAGACTCGGGGTGGAGGCTGGAGGGCTGTTGAGGGGCGGGGCTCCGCGCTGGACCCATTCCTGAGTCCGCCCTGGGGTAGAAGGCAACAGTCCAGGCGGCCCAATACGATACACTCGGTGCTGACCTTGGCCTGGTGTTTCCCCTCCCAGGACGTGTTTCCTGCCGCCGGTCAGCACGCGCGGGGGAAATAGATGAATGGGCCTCCCGCCACCTGCATCTCGTAATTAACCGCTGGATCAAAGGCCAGCGCATGGCGCCCGAGGCAGCAACGGGCCAGGCGACTTGATTTGAGGCAGAAGAGGACATATGGGAGAACTAGAGCCTAGACTGACCATGGGCCGCCGTTTCCGGTCAGACCAATCCAGGCGGCGGGGGTTCCTCCCCCCATCAAGCCTCGCCCCCGCAACAAGTCCCGGGCACTTCCGGCCATGACCCGCTGCAAATACAGTCCGGGAGGTCAGGACTCCACCGGTCGGGTAACTCAGGTGCCTACCGGCCCCGCACAACCGCCGGAGTAGCGCACGCGTATTGCCCCAGGCCGGGGCGCCAATCTCTCCGGCGCGTGCGCGAACTCCGGGCCGCGCGCCCGCTCACGCCCACCCACCCCCCACCCCTAACACGACACGCACGCGCACTCGTCCGCTCTGCCGCGCTCGCCCTCCCGCCTCCCCACCCACCCCCGTCCGAAGCCCGGCTTCCCGACGCGCTCTCATCCCAGCCACTCTGCGCACGCCCCCCTGAGCCCGCGGCCTTCCTCACCTCCTCGGCCCCGGGGCCGTCACACCGCACTCTTCCTCTCGCCTGCTTCGCGGATGGTGGCAGCGGCAGCAGCGGCGACTCAGACCCTGGGGTCAGGGGGACGGGCGCCCAGGCCGGAAGTGACCTTCCCGGCCGCTTCCGCTCGCGCCTCTCCCTCTCCTCCCCCTCCCAGGCCGCCACCGCTACCTCGCCGCTCTAGGCAGATATGCTCCGGGACCCCTGACCGCCTCCCTTTCCGGCTCTATGGTACGGAGAGGCGCCTCAGGACGCCACTTCCGGAATTATCTAGGACCCAGGTCCTCCGTTCTGCTCTATGGCGCCTCTCTCCGAGGGGCTCGGGCCCCGCCCCCTCCCAGGACAGAAGGCTGGGCTCGACCCGTTAGGCGCACACTTCCGGGTGTAGGGGCGGCCCCCAACCCAGACTCGCCGCTCGCGCCTGCGCGGCGATATGCCGGCGACGAGGCTCCCACTACTCCAGTCCTCCAATCGTCTCTATCATCGTAACCCCTTCTGCCCCGGGGCGCTTCCAGGTCAACGCCGGTCTCAAGGAAGAATTTGGTTCCTGAGATCTTGGGTTTTTCCCCAAAATGCAACCTTCCCCGCCGCTTCCACTTGCGCTTCCGGTGCGGGTTGCGTTTTGGGACGACCTCATCTTGAGATCATTTGCAGAGAACCAGAGGTCACATTACCTTTTTAAGTGACATAGCAAGAATAACCTCGAATCTTCAGAGTCGGCCTCCAAATTGTTTCTCTGTTATTGCCTCCTAGAAGAAAGGTCCATCACAGTTTGTAGGATGCTGATGAAGAAACGGAATGAAAGGACCCTCTACAGCTGTCTGCTTCCAAGGCGCAATTTGAAACTTGAAAATCAATGTCAGCTTCTCTGAGACAAATGTACATCATCATGTAACTACCATTACAAAACAGAGGTCAGGTGCTGCTATTATTTGAACTAAGTAAAGATAGACTTTAAAGAAACCTCCTGCTCCAGAGAAAACCCTGTACAGCCTAAAGAAGCCAAGCCCAGAGGCAAAAAGATACATGACACCCGAGGACAAGCTAAGAAAATGGGAAGCAGAACCGGGTCCTTAGCAAGATGCTCCAGAAGCACCCCCCAGTCTTTGCTGCTGGTCTGTTAGGATGTGTAGAGAGGTTGAAAATTCAAGAGGAGGCCTATGCTGAGCCCTGTAATGGAAAATGTCCAAACTGCCTGTAATTCATGTTCAAGCGCTGGACTTCCATAGTTAAAGATAAACCAGCCAGGACCTTTCAACGGGTGATAAAGTTCACAGACTGCTTGTAACTGATCAAAAGGCTAAAGGTAAACCCACGGCAGGGGCATTAAAATGGCCCCAAAGCTAAAGAGTAAACAGAGGACAGTAAAAAAAATAATTATTCCTTCCTGGCTCAAAGCTAACAAAACTTAAAGGCAAACTGGCAGCAGTAAACATGGTTAAGTTAGTTACTGTCCCATCCTGAGTCCTGAGCCACACAGAAGAATTCTTAGAATGCTAAACCAAATAATCTGAAGATTAAATATTTCCTCCATGGTGAGCCTCAAAGGGTCAGGGGATGCACACTCATCTAGTACCCATGAAACCCTGAGTGGAACAGCTTTTTGCCACTTTCAGTAACAACTACAAGGAACAAAGGCTCTGGGAATCCCAGGCTTTCTCTTGTCTCTCCAATTGTGTTTTCCCCTCCCATTTCCTTATCTCCTTTCCCACTATGACTCCACCCTGATGCTCGGGGTGTACTCCTTCCCTAACTCCAGCCAGCTATCCTCAAATCACTTTTTGTATCTGATTTGTGTGGAATTATTTTTTCCATTTCTGGGGTGTGCACGCACTGTGTGTGTGTGTGTGTGTGTGTGTGTACGCATGCATGTGCGTGTAAGGGCAGAGAACAGCTATCAGAAGTTGGCTGGTTCTCTTCTATCATGTGGTCCTGGGAGTCTAACCTCAGTTGTCAAGCTTGGCAGCTAGTACACTCTACTACCTGAGCCATTTTCCTGGCCATAGCTATTGAGTATTGAATCCTTTAGCTCTCTGAGTCCTATGATCCATATGAATTTTATGAGCTTGCTGACTCCTCCCCATTTCAATTTAAAGCAAAGTTAAACAATATTACCCACCCAGCCATTCCTAGGCTATTTCTGTAATGTTACTTCTCTCTTGGCTGCAGCAGACCTGACCAGAGCCACTTACGGGAGAAAGGGTTTACTTGAACTCACAGTTCCTGGCATTGCAACCACAGTCAGGAAACAGACAGGAATGAATGCTGGTGCTCAGCTCTACAGAAACCCCAGCCCATGGAACAGCGCCAACCATGGGTAATGTGGGTCTCTCCATCTCAGTTAACCTAATCTAGATCATCTCCCACAGGATGCTTGGAGGCTTGTCTAGATCCATCTAGATCCTCTTAAATTGGCCATCAATCTTTTTTTTTACATTTTTTAAATGTTATTTTAATTTATGGGTATGCTTGTATGCCAGTATATGCACATGAATGCAGTTACCCAAAGAGGACAGAGGTATTAGATTCCCTTAGAGCTGGCCTTACAGGTGCTTGTAAGGTGCCCAGTGTAGCTGTTAGGATCCAAACTCAGGCCCCTGCAAGAGAACCAAGCACTCTTAACTGCTGAGCCATCTCTCCAGTTTGTTAATTGATCTTAACCATAACAGTTGTCCACACATAGCTCAGTGGCTGCTAAGACTGGCTCTTCTTTTCTATGCAACTATGTCAAATTATTCTCTGGTGTCTCTTCACACCCATGGATTGCATTTTTTCTCTAGGCATCTAAGTGTGGCCTTGTGTTTGGTTCTGACGAATAAGATAGAGCAGAAATGTCATAGGCTACTTCCAAGCCAATGAGCTTAGGAAACAAATATGCCTTCCTGGCATTCTTTGTTGAGAGAAAACAGGTAAAGCCAGAGAAAACCTGGGTGGGCTTGTGAATGAGTGTTTGTAGAGACATGCCTCCAGCCCCAACCTGAGATTGTTACATGATCAAGAAATAAACATCTTGGTGTTGGAGGATGGCTCAGAGGTTAAGAGTGTTTGCTACTCTTCCAGAGTTCCCAAATTTGGTTCCTTAGTACCCACATAGTGGAGCTCTCAACCACCTGTAACCCCAGCTCCAGGAGATCAAACTGCCCCTTCTGATATCTGCAAGCACCTACACTCACATGCAGGAACTCACATATACAGACACAGATATACACATAATTAAAAAATCAAATCTTTAAAATAATATAAAGCCATGAGACTGAGTAAGATCTCAGATGAGGGGAAAGAGTTTAAGTAGGAAAAGAACGGCAAACTGGTGGACATGGAACTGTCATCTGACACAAACTGGCCATCAGTGGACTTCCCTGGCATCCTCTGGAACTGTTTTGAGAGTCTGAGTCCTAAGGTGGCTGAGATTGATAAGCTCTGTGGACAGAAACAGCCTTGTCTCTCAGTATGTGGGATGAGTCTGTCTGTAAAAGAAACAAATGAGATTGTGCAGAAAAGAAACAGACAGATGCTTCTTCCCGGTCCTTCCAGGAACAGAAGCCTCGGGTGCCCCTAAGGCTCCCTGGCATTCCTGTGGGCTTGTTTTAACTCTTCTTCCATGAGCCTTGTCTCCAAACTCCCATGAAAATTCATACTGGCCTTTAGCTACTTTTGCCTGCCTGAGTTTCTATCACCAAACATCTCAAACCTGATTTAGTGTTTAGTGACAGGCAGTTTACCTCAGCCTCTAGAGTCACTATGCTCAAAGGAATTCCCAGGTACAGATTTCTGAGGAGCAGCCCACAACACAGAGTCCTTCACAAACCTTCGTCCTCCAGGGGATGTCCTCTCCCATAGAGTGAGGGGAGCAGCTGCCTGGCAGTAGCAGAGGGGCTGCAGCTGTTGAAATAGAATCGCCTTAAGGGTCCTCTGGTTACACAAGCACACATGCATTCATCCTTTGCAAACTATCATTACTAGATTAGCAAACAATTTTTGAGTTTTCATCAGGAGATGCAAATATTTTGGTTTTTTTAATCTTTCCTTCTCTTCCTATGAGGGAGTGTGGGCCCTTATCTCAAGGGGGGGGGGATCCTCAGGCATGCAGTATTGGCATCATTCACAAGAAATGTGGAATCCCAGATTTCTTTTTAGACTGACAAGGTCAGATCTGTAATTTTTTAAGATTTATTTCATTTTTTTATGTGCATGTGTGAGTGCCTGCTAGCATTTTGAGTGAATCCCATGTACATGCCCACAGATGCATGAAGAGGACCCTAGATCCTTTAGAGATAGAGCTATCACAGAGTCTCCCTGTGAGCCTCCTAACATGGGTGCTGGGAACTGAATGTGGGTCCTCTGGAAAAGCAGCAAATGCTTCTGAGCCTTCTTTTCAGCTCCCAGAATCTGCATTTTAACACTGACCCTGAGGGATCCTCCCGCCCCAAATACTGAAACATAGTATAAGATCTTGTTCGGGCTCAACATGAATAATAAGAAAGACTGGGTGAGATTACATCGTCTATAGCCTTCACTGTCTCTTCTCTGAACACAGGACCTAAATGGTAAAAGGAGAAAGCCAACTCCCACAAATCTGATGTACACACCTGTGGCATGCATGACCTTCGTCTAAAAAGTAGAAATTTAAATGTAAATAAATAGATAAATGATTGAATTGGGAGCTGGCAAGATAACTCAGTGGGTACAAACATTTGCTACCAATCTTGGCAACCTGAGTATCACCCGCAGAATGCCCAAATATAGAACCCCAAACCCTTGAGGACTCATGTGCACTTCTTAGACCAAGCCCTGTTAACTAGAGAGCTTATTTTCCCTTCATGAGGAAATGGTAAACCCTTAGATTTCTATTTAGTTGAGGTGACCTTGCTTCAACAATGATAATGTATCCAGACAAAGGTAACGAGATATAAAGAAACAACTGGGAAAGTTGGTAAACTTTCCCTTTCTGGGAATGGATTATTCTCGGAATGTAGGAAGATGGTTCTGGAAAATACTTCCATCCCTTTCTCCTTTTGTGGTGGCAGGTGTTGTTTTTCAAAGGTGTGTGTTCTGGACAATACTTGTCGTGCAACATAAACTGTTCCTGTTGTGGCTTCAATCTGACCTTGTACCTGCTCGTCTGCAGCTGGTGAGGTGGTGCAGGTCTTCATAAAAGTGAGGCGGTCCAGTCTTTACTCTCAGATCCTTCTAGATGTGAAGGTGGGTGGGAGAGGAGGGGCTGAGACAAGGAGAGCCGCCGTTGAGTTCTTCAGGGTGATGCAAGGCTGGAGGCACAGGAGGCCCTTGCCATTCCAGTATCTCTGACATGGAGAAAAGTCACTTGAAGGGCCAAAGAATGTCATGTTGCTCAGTTGAAAGAACACCTACCTGCCTGGTGTGCAAAGTCCTGGGTTAGACACCTGGCACTTCATGCACCAGGCATAGTACATGTGTGCAGGTGATCCCAGAGCTTGGGAGGTGGAGGGAGAAGGATTAGAAATTCAAGGACATCCTTGGCTACATATTGAGTCCAAGGACACATGTTTCATAGGCCCGAAAGATAATTACTTTAATGTTTGGTTAGAGCTCTTTTAAGAAATAAAATTGGCAGGACTGAAGAGATGGCTCAGTAGTAAGAGCACTGACTGCTCTTCTAGAGGTCCTGAGTTCAAATCCCAGCAACCACATGGTGGCTCACAACCATCTGTAATGGGATCTGATGCCCTCTTCTGTTGTGTCTGAAGACAGCTACTGTGTACTCACATATAATAAGTCTTAAAAAAAAAAAAGAAAATTGGCAGAGTATTTCTTTTTGCTTGCTAAGGTTTTTGTTTTGTTTTTAAATGCTTTTGTTGTTACTTGCATGTATATGAGTATTTGCCTGAATGTATGTATGTATACTGTGTACATGTCCAGTGACTGAAGAGGCCAGAAGACAGTGTTAGAGCCTTTGGAACTGGAGTTACAGGTGGCTGTGAGCAACTGTGGGTGCTGAGAACTGAACCTGGGTCCTCTGCAAGAGCAGCCAGGACTCTTAACTGCTGAGCCATCTCTCCAGCCTCAGTTTTTTGTTTTTGTTTTGTATTTTGAAACAGGGTTTTAGGAGCCCAGGTTGAAGATGACCTTGAACTGTTAATCCTCCTGTCTCTGCCTCCTCAGTGCTAGAATTACACACGTGCCACCTCATCCAGTTTATGTGATGAGGAGGTTCAGGGTACTGCATGCCTAGTGCTATAACCACAGCACTACACGCAGAAGGGAGATAGAGGCAGAAGGACTAGAAGGTCAAGGTCAGGGCTGGAGAGATTCTGGCTCCGCAGTCAAGAGTGTAAATTGCCCTTCCAGAGGACTTGAGTTCCCGAGCAGGCATACTGGGCAAGTTACAGTGGCCTCTAAGTCCAGCTCCAGTAATTTGGAATGTTCCCCACAGGCTGATGTCTTGAATGTTTCTTCCCCAGCTGCTCATGCCAGGGAAGCATGAGCTCATGTTAGATCTTGTTCTGCCTTATATAGGGCAGTTAGAGTAGGGAACCTTCAAGAATTACATCCACCAGGGAGGGGCTGGAGAGATGGCTCAGTGGTTAAGAGCACTGACTGCTTTTCCAGAGGTCCTGAGTTCAAATCCCAGCAACCAGCCAGGCAGTTGTGGCACACACCTTTAATCCCAGCACTTGGGAGACAGAGGCCGGTGGATTTCTGAGTTTGAGGCCAGCCTGGTCTCACAAAGTGAGTTCCAGGACAGCCAGAGCTATACAGAGAAACCCTGTCTCGAAAAACAAAACAAACAAAAACCAGAAATCAAACCCCAGCAACCACATGGTGGCTCACAACCATCTGTAATGGGATCTAATGCCCTCTTCTGGTGTGTCTGAAAACAACTACAGTGTACTCATATAAATTAAATAAATAAATCTTTAAGAAAAAAAATTACATCCACCTCTGGTTTCTCTCTCTCTCTCTCTCTCTCTCTCTCTCTCTCTCTCTCTCTCTCTCTCTCTCTCTCTCTCTCCTCTCTTTCTGCTTCTGATCTACCATGATGTGAACATCCTCTACCACACACTCTGCCATGATGGACTGAAACCATGAACTAAAACATATCTTTACTCCCTTACATGGTTCACATCAGATATTTTGGTCACAGATTCGTGAAGGTAACTAATCTACTGGCAAGGAAGGATGATCAAAACAACTCTCCTGTCCTACACACGAGCACCATCTTCATGTGTGTATGTGAGAGAGAAAGAAAGACAGAGACAGAGAGTGTGTGCGTGTGTAGGTATACAGTTATGGAGGCCAGAGGTCCATTTCGATTGTCGTTCCTCAGGCATCTGTGTTTGTGTGGGTATGTGCACATAAAGAGAGTTGTCCAAGGAGACCAGAAGAAGGTGTCAGATTCCCTGGATCTGGAGTTACAGGTGGTTGTGAGTCCTCTAATGTGGGTGCTGGTAACTGAAGTCGGGTGCTCTGCAAGATCGACAGACACTTTTAACCCCTGAGCTGCACCCCGCCCCAGTTTTTAAAGATATTTTGTATTGTATTTGTGTGTGCATATGTCTGCTTGTTTCTATTTGTCTGTATTTATGCAGGTGCCCACAGAGGCCAGAAGATTGTGTCAGATCTCTTGAGGCAAAAGTTACAGCATTTGTGAGCTGTCAGATGTGGATGCTAGGATCTAAATTCTGGTCCCTGGCAAAGCTGTAAAGTGTTCTTAAATACTGAGCCTCCTCTAGCTGCCCTTGAACTCACAGAGATCCACCTGCCATTGACTCAGACACAGTGGGGTTGCAGACTTTCACCACCACACCCAGTTCATATGGTGCTGCAGTTTGAACCCATGCTAAGTGAGCATTCTGCCACCTGAGCTACACCCCAGCCCCTCATTGAACTGTCCTTTCTCAAATGTCTGTAGATCAAAAGATAAGATAAGATACACATTCAAATATCATTTTTAGGAGCTCAGTTTGAGGCACCGACTGACAGAACCACCCCTTGCTCACATTGCTCCTTCCCTTTTCCTCTCAAGCTCACCTGCTCAGCTCATCCATCATCCATTTGTCCAATAAACATAATCTGAGCCTCCTGGTGCCAGGGGCCAGAGACCCAGAGATGAACCAAACCACATCCCAGCCCCGAAGGATCTCACCGCTTCAAAGCACTATGCAAAGAGAAAACGGTAATTATTATTTTGAGTAGTAATTATAGTAGTGCTACAAAGAAGCTGGGGAGCTTTAAGAAAGTATGACCCGAATTTTCTGCCAAAGGAATTCTCACCCTGGGGCCCAGAGAAGTCAGAAAGGAGGGTATTTACTCCTTCGAAGGGCACCCCCCCCCCAAGCTATGATCAGGGGACTGAAGTCATCAGCAGTGGTGTCCCTGATGGAGCCACTTGCTCTGGATTGTGCAGGGCAGTGACATGTACATTACATTGGTAAGTTGTCATGTGCTGTTTGAGTTCACTGAGAGGCTGTCCCAGAAAAATGGAGCCCCCCCCCCATTTCAGACCCATGTATGCTTGTCTCCAAGTGTCCTCCGAAGTCTGAGGTCAGGCAGTCCCCCAGGTCTGTGATAAGGAGGGAACACTGTGTCCTTGAGAACAGCTAGAAGATAGTACTACTGTTTATCTCACAGTATAAACCTGTCTGCTGCAGTGGATAGAAGCCTGAAGGGGAGGTTTAACCATGGGAAGTAAGCCATGTACAGGAAGTTCAGCCTTGGAGAAAAAACACCTTCATGTGCTAAAGAGATGGGATCAGGGGTTAAATAAATGTAACTTAAAAGGGGGTAGGGTGGGAATGGTGAGATGGCTCAGCGGTTAAGAGCACTGACTGCTCTTCCGAAGGTCCTAAGTTCAAATCCCAGCATCCACATGGTGGCTCACAACCATCTGTAATGAGATCTGATGCCCTCTTCTGGGATGTCTGAAGACAGCTACAGTGTACTTACATATAATAATAAATAAATCTTTAAAAAAGAATAATTTGGCTAAAAGTGGCTGAGGCAGGCGGATGTGGTGGCACATGTATATATTACTCTGGAGGAAAAGGCAAGAGGATTAAACTTAAGGCTAACCCAAGCTACACAACAAGATCAAGGACAAACTAGATTTCAAAGCAAGAACTTGCTCAGAAAAAGGGGGCGGGAGGTAGAGAAAGAGAGAACATGAACGTGAATGTACCATATCTAGTGTACTTAATTCACCATTCCGCACAGGTCTCAGGATCCTCCCCTCCCATCCATTATCCAAGTCCTAGCCACCAC
The DNA here is from genome assembly GCA_036184385.1 of Tokudaia muenninki. Classification (NCBI taxonomy): domain Eukaryota; kingdom Metazoa; phylum Chordata; class Mammalia; order Rodentia; family Muridae; genus Tokudaia; species Tokudaia muenninki. Next base: position 1,110,268 of record BTHS01000012.1, on the reverse strand, counting down.
TGGGGCTTCATGATTCCCAGATGGCCCCACAGATTTTTTTCTTTAATTTTTTTGTGTGCTTGTGTGTACACCCGTGTGTGTGTGTGTGTGTGTGTGTGTGTGTGTGTGTGGTGTGTGTCTATGGATAGCAGAAGAGGGTGTTAGGTCCTCTGGAGCTAAAGTTATAGGTATTTATAAGCAGCCTGATATAGGTGCTAGGAACCAAATGGGTTCTCTCCAATACCACAGTGTTTTTACTCTTCGGTTGTTGTTGGGGGATGGCCCATCC